>PPHD01000316.1:57093-75216 GCA_002909625.1 Bambusicola thoracicus | reverse complement strand
GAAACTAGATGAGCATTGTGGTCCTTTTCAACCCAGGCAATTCTGTGATTCTATGAAATATATTTCCTTATACAAATTATATGTGTATCAAGTTGAATATTCATGTCATTCTCATTTTTTCAATGTACTGTATAATTGTCTTGAAGACAGCCAGGTTGTAGTGTTTGTACTGATTCCTTTGTTGTTGCTGAGGAAAAATTGTGCAGCATCTGTTGTGACAGGACAGGGAGAAATGGTTTGAAACTAGAAGAGGGGGCATTTACGTTGGGAATAAGAAAAGAATTGTTTATGATAAGGGATATGAGGCACTGGCACAGATTGCACAGAGGTGGTGGTGCTCCATCCCTGCAGAAACCCAAGGTCAGGCTGGATGGGGCTCTGAGCATCTGATGGAGCTGTAGGCATCCCTGTTCAGTGCAGGAGGTTGGACCAGATGGCCTTTAAATATCCTATCCGGGTCAAATAGTTCTGTGTGTGGAAAATAAGGCTATAAAAACATAACAAAGTGAAAAAGTATATTGCCTTTAGTTGTGTTGCTTTGCTGCCCTACATCCAGGGTAGTTGTAGAACAGAGATGGAGCTATTGTTATCAGATACAACTAACAAACAAAAGATTTCACAGAGCCTACTGAGCAGCTTTGTTTTGTACCTAGGTTACTACTGAGGGCTGATTGGTTAATTCCCAGTGCTTTCAGGTGAGAGAAGAACCATTTTAAAAGCTCACTTTCAGATCAGATTGAGTAGTTTGAGACTCTACAGTTGTAGTAATCTCTTTCACTAGCAAGCAATCCATATTTATTTGCCCTAGAAAAGGTTTTTCTATCATAGGAGTTTGGAGATTCTTGGAAATTGGGGTGTGCAGTGTGAAGTGAATGGCATCTGTTCTATCACAGTTGGTTGTATATCTTGCAAGGAACTGGTGAGTTCAGCTGTCTTTCACTTATTGGCCCTTCTGATGCAGTTGCACTCAGCGATGGTATTTGTGCCATAAAATCTATACGAGGACAAGTTTTATCTCACATAAAGTACCTGTAAAAAGCCACAAGATGGTCATTTTGTTATTGCCTGCTTGGGCTGAGTCTGAAAAGGAAGTGTAAAAGGTAAAAGTTCCCTTATTTTGTGAGAGGTCTCTGTGCCCTCCAGTTCTCCACATCATAGACTTAGAATGTCACGCAAGGTTCAACTTCAGTTTCCCTTCTGTTAATTGCAGGACATTTGCGCTACTCCTCGCTTATTTTCAAACAGTCTGCAGGATGTGCAGGTGAAGCAAGGAATCTTGGGAGACTGTTGGTTCCTGTGTGCCTGTGTAGCTTTGCAGAAGAGTAAATACCTGCTGAATAAGGTATAGAGACCTTGTTTCATATTCCAGAATTTTTTTTCCTGACTTATGTTTGTATATTGCTTTTTTTTTTTAATCCTAAGTCTATGTGAATATCACTTTTGTTACGCTTAGTTTTACTGCATCGTGTCTTTCTTTTTGCATTTATTACAATGGGTTGATATTCAGCCCAGTTTAAGCTAGCTTTCTTTATTGAAATAATAACCATTCATTATTTGTCTTGATGTGAGCTTGTTGTCCTCTAGGTATTCCCTCCAGGTCAGCCCAGCTGGGCAGATGAGTTGTATCAAGGCCGCTTCACCTGCCACGTCTGGCAGTTTGGGCACTGGGTGGAAGTCACCATTGATGATCGTTTGCCTTGCCTCGGTGGTAAACTCTGCTTTTCCCAGTGTCAGACAGAAGATTTGTTTTGGCTTCCACTATTGGAAAAAGCCTATGCAAAGTATGTGAGCACTGTTATTGAGGAAAATGAAGGGAGATAGAATACTCATCTGTGTCTTACCCTCTGCTTGCTTAGACATCTGACTTGGCATAGTCATAGTTTTAGGTATAGATCCCTATGCAATTTGATATAAAGGAGAACGGTTGCCAGTTTTTCCTATACACGGGGAAATGTACAAAATGTGCTGCCATCAGACGTACAGAATAACCTGGAGGGAGGATGGTGTGACTGCCAGCAGAGGGCAGAAAAAGCCTTTAAGTATGAAGTGGTTTCTTCACACCTTGTGCAGGGTGAACAAAATTAAACAGTTTTAATTCCTCCTCCTCTAGAAGGAGGAACAAATGTTAATATGCAGTAAGCAATTATTATATTGTGAAAGCTGATGTACAAACATCAAGGCTGGAGCAGGCTTGCTTTCAGGTCAGCTACACTGGTTTGCAACTGACCCTTTCAGGTCAGTTACACTGGTTTGCAACTGACCCTTTCAGGCCAGTCACACTGGTTTGTAACTCACCCTTTCAGGCCAGCCACGCAGCCCGCATAGCAGCAGCTCCCCTCAAGTTTCTATACAGGAAGGAATGAGTTGTAAACCATCAGACATCTCATTGTTTGATGGGTTTGTTGCATGTTCTTTAGATGGTTTACTCTGTAAAGTAAATTGTGTGTCTTCTCTTGCTTACTTGGGGATGGGCAGGATAGAAAGGACATAGGAAGTTTGTTTCCTTAGTTGTGCTGTTTGTAGAAACATTTTCTGTGTGTGTGTTTTCCCATAGAGTGCACGGATCTTATGAACAGCTGTGGGCGGGACAGGTGGCAGATGCATTGGTGGATCTGACTGGAGGCATTGCTGAAAGATGGGCCTTGAAAGACCCTGCAAGAAACACGGGGAAAGAGAAGTCTGGCATGGTTCTGAAGAAAGAAGTGTTTAGGAGACTAATGGTTTTGAAAGAGCAATGTGTGATAAGCTGCTCAGTCCTCAATTCCAGGCAAGGTAACACTAAAGTTCTAAGCATTTAAAACAAGCAGTGATTTGATGTTGCTCTGAGCACAAGACAGCCAGCCATTGCATACTGCTGACTGTCGTATTGCGTGAGCTGTGTGGTGTGATTTTATGTAACCTTGGATAAAGAAGGGTTTAAAGATGTTGTTAGGTTCAGGGTGGAGGGTTTTTTTGGGAGGTGCTTTTTGTGTTGAATGTGTGGGAAGTTGTTACGGTTCATCCTCACAGCAATTAACAGAAAAATCACCCAAAGCCCCCCCCCCAAAAATAGTTAGAAAAAATCACTGAGGATTTGTAGATACTTGAGATCTGCAGGTGAGTAAATATGCTTTAAAGTTTTCATGTGTTTTATTTCTATATAGTGGCAAATCTTTTAAATGCTGCTTTAATACTGATCCAATAAACAATTTCTTTGTTTTGCTCTCTTTCACAGAATGATTTAAAGTCTGTCCTTGTACAGTGATGGTCTGGATTCTTTTATATACGTTCTAATCCTGGGTTGTTGTTGTTATTTCTCCTATCCAGGTGCAAGTGAGCTAGGAGAATTTCATGCCTTTATAGTGACAGACATGTTGAATCTTTCTGAAGTGTCAGGCAAGGAAATCATCCTGCTACGAATACGAAATCCGTGGGGAAGGCGGTGCTGGAGAGGTCCCTGGTGTGAGGGGTGAGTAGGTTTGTTCTGCTTGTCTGCTCTTTCTCTTTATGCAGGTTAACACAAATAGGGGAGACTAGAATTGATGCCAAGTAGAAATAGAGATGTTTTAAAGGAAACGCAAAATTATAGTTAGTAATTCAGATGGCAAAATAGCTTGCAAATAGTAAGAAGAAAGGACTGGCCCTCAGAGCTTATCTTGAGAAGTGTTAGAATATTTAGACTGCTGTTTGTTTGTTTGTTTCCAAGTTTTCTTTGAAATGTTACGTTTCGTACTTCTGATGACCCATCTCACTGAGCAGCAGAGTGTATCCAGGAAGCATTCTTGGCAAGTCTTCAACACTAAAATGAAGAAACCTCCTTCTATTACCCTGCTATGCAAATCTGCTCCAAAAGACAAAAGATGGTTATGGAACTGTTATTGTTTTAACTCTTGCCTTATGTGTAGTGGTGAAGGATGGAGCCAGCTGGATCCCGTGGTTGCCTCTGAACTCCTCTCACAAATCCAAGAGGGAGAATTCTGGGTTGATGAAGAGGAATTTTTCAGAGAATTTGATGAGATTACTGTGGGCTTTCCAGTGAATGAGGAAGGACAGCTGCAGAGCCTCTATACAGGTGTGGTATGAAAAAATATCTTTGTTGTATGGATAATACTAAATCAATGGGAAAGGGCAATTAGAATTGCAAATAGCTGCAAGTAGACCATAATTTCTCTTTGTCAGTCTTTCCCTCTCTTCTATACCTGTAGGCCTTTTCTGTCTCTACTGCTGGGAAGAATAGAGGGGTGAGAGGAAAGTGAAGATCTTTAGAAGAGCCTTTGATACTCTGAGCTCTAGTTTCTTGCTAGAGTAGTACTTGCTGAAAGATGAGTGTTCTCTAGATGGCTATTGCTCTGCAGAGCTTTGAGATTCTTTTTTCTTAGTAAGATACAAACATCAGATTTCTGAAACCAATTTCTTGTTACTTGTAAAAATCATGTCAGTCTGCCATTGCCAGTCATGACGTTCATTTTCATTTTTCTCAAAATCTCATTCATGAGTGTCTACTGATAGAAAGCATCAGGGCTGCCATGCCATGTTTTCTTGGGCTGGGAAATCTCTGCCATATATTTGTTGGATAAAATAAATGACCTCTGGCGTCTGAAGTTTGCACCGTGTTTTTCTCATTTCATTAGAGAAAGTGCTGTATCACTCTCAAAATCTTTTTGGATCCTGGGTGAGAGGCCAGTCTGCAGGTGGCTGCCGTAACAACAGCAGCTTCCCTACCAACCCTAAGTTCTGGCTGAGAGTCTGTGAGAAGAGTGAGGTGTGCATTGCTCTGCTGCAGAAACACAGAAAATACAGTGCTGACTGGGCTGGAAGAATTAAAAATCTGACCCGCTTAGTAGAGGAAAATCTGTCTTTGGCTGAAGGCATACAGGGGAAGAAATATCAGGCTGTGGGATTGCATGTCTGGAAGGTAATTTGGAAGTGACGTTTTTCTCTTGCAAGTAGAAGCTTTAAGGCATTATTGAAACATCTTGACTAAAATAATTTGTTTCTTCCAACAGTGATATAATTCCACTGTTTAAACATTTTCCATCTCTGATTTATGTCCTGAATATGTCACAGAGTTATTGTCTGTACAGCCTAGGTATTTGATTCTACTAGTATTTGATTCTACTCTGTGAGTGCCATATAGTGGAACTTTTGGAGTTATTCTAAGCTAGTGAATGGCATTTCGGGCTGATCACTTAATGGCTATTTCAAATTTTACTTCTGAATATTA
Source organism: Bambusicola thoracicus (assembly GCA_002909625.1). Classification (NCBI taxonomy): domain Eukaryota; kingdom Metazoa; phylum Chordata; class Aves; order Galliformes; family Phasianidae; genus Bambusicola; species Bambusicola thoracicus. The sequence continues at coordinate 70,013 of PPHD01000316.1, read as the reverse complement.
ACGTTTTCTGTTCCTCTTTGATAATCAGCTTTCCTGCTGATACTCTTTTCCTTGTTTCATTTTGTAAATGTAGATGTGTTTATATAAACAGTACTTGATTACTTTTATTAGAAACTGCTCGCTTTTCCTAAACCACCACGCATCATTATGCATCTGTTCTAGGTGGAGAAGAAACGATTTAACCTTCCAAAGACCCTCTCTGCTCCTCCAGTTGTAGGTACCGTCTGCCATTCCTATGACAGAGAAGTGCATGTATGCTGCGACCTTTCTCCTGGGTACTACCTTGTTGTTCCCAGCACTTTCCTGAAAGATGCTGTAGGGCATTTCTTGCTTCGTGTATTTTCTACAGGAAGAATCTCTCTCAGGTATGTTTAAAAAGAAGCAGAAAACTTCTTCAACTTGTGGGCACAAACGGATACACGAAGATACATTTGCGCAGTATGAAAATGTTCAAAGGGTTTCTGAACAGTTGTGCAGAATAGCAAATTATAGTATAGTTTTCTCTTTGTGTTTATGGAGGCAGCGTTCCATCTCCTTGTTTTTTTGGATGAAGCAACTGTTACCTCTTAGGTGTTATGACTAAGCATTTAAGGTAGCACACGTCAGAAGTAAATGAGATGAGTAGTGCTCTGATCTCTGTTAGTGTTGGGAAAAATGCAGGTGTACCACAGAAGTTATCTTACCACAGTGGATGATGGAAAAGAGCCGTACGTTATCATGTATAGTGGAAAAAATGTTGACATACATGCTAACAGATTGGCAGGCATAGGATGCTTTTGAGAGTGAAGCCTTTTCTTCTGTTTAACAATGGTTGCTGATCCAGTGTGAGACATCAGCAATGTCAGTCCAGTAGCTTCAGATCACTTACATATTTTTTTCCTTAACTGTAGCAGATACAGAGCTATCTCAATACTTTAAAGTCAGTTACTCGTGAGCAAGTCTGCGTTGGTGACCACACACCTAAAATAAATGCATGTGAAGACATGATGATTGAGTTGCTGTGTGGTGTCAGCAAAGTTGTATCTTCCAATAAACCTGAAAAAACATGGGCATGTCTGATAGCTTGTGCTTGATAAGCACGGAGGCAAAATGTACCACTGACAATAGGTTTAAAAGCTGTTCATGGGTTTTTTTGATACTTTGATAGGGCATTAACAACTCTCATGCTCTTGGACAGAAGCTGGCTAGTCACACTATAAAGTCAGATCATGTACTCTGCAGAATTTGGAGGCAAGCTGTCATCAAGTGTTAGGCTGAATAAAGGTCTGCAGAACAATGAGGCTAATTTTGCTGCTTGGGTATAAGATGTGGGCTGGTGTTGGCAATATATTTTTCTGAAAGTGAAGCGTCTGTGGAGCACTTCAGGGCAAATTTTATCCTCTCATCTACTGCTGTTAAGTGTAACACTGCTAAGTCTGAAACAGGTGTCAGCGTGGATAGGTGTCTAAAATGACAATCATAGAATATCAGAGCAGCTGTTGTATGTTCTTAAATGAATGGAGGATTGGGAATAACTTCAAATATACCATTTGTCCTTAGGCTGAAATATTGTTCTGAATGCTGTGGGACTGGTGTTGATAATAAATGACTAGTGATGGTGGGCTAGGATTGAAATAGGTGTTAATGTTGCAGTGATCAGGTCAGCAGGTGAGTGGTAGTTTCTGACTGAAGATTGGTGGATGTACAAACAATGCAGTGTATGCTTTGGACAATGTTCCTGTAAGTTTATGTAATATTTATTTCTGCGAGCTGGCTTTCTAGCTTTGTGAAATCATATGTGTTCTGTTGCATTTTGTTTTATTTTCTTTCTTGTGTTTGACAGTGAGATAAAACCACCACCCCCAGATGCTGCTCTTACTGAAGAACTCCCAGTAGGTGAATGGGAAACTCTGCAGCTGGAAGGATGCTGGAAAAATGGGCAAAGTGCTGGAGGCAGCAGGAACTTCCCCTCCTTCCATATGAATCCCTGCTTTCCCCTCTCCATTCCTGCAGGACCAGGAAAAAGCAGTGTGAAAATCACCCTCCGTCAGCACTGCCAAGACAGCAAGTGTCGTCCAATAGGTTTTCATATCTTCCAGGTAAGACTTGTTTGCCAGGTGTAGGCTTAGTAGAGCATGAACTCAGAGCGAGTCAGTGACACAAGGCTTTTACAGACATTGACAAATAGGAAAAATTAGTGTGTGAAACAGATCAAGTGTGTGCTCTTTTACTTTCTTTCTCCATCAAAGGTTGTCACTCAGCTGGCTTTATTTTCAGAAGATGTTTCCTCTGTAGTTCTGTACATAAGAGTGAGCATTTGGAGCAGAATGCATACAGAACACATCTTACAGTGGTGCATCTGGCACAGGTATATCCGTGTTGAAAAGATAAGCATGTTTTTGTTCTTTTATTTTGCAGGTACCTAACAGCAGTTGGAAGCCAAATACTTCCTCTTTTCTGCACTTGGAGCCACTGGTGAGCTGTGTACCTCACTGCTACTCACAGGAAGTAAGCAGACTGTGCAGGCTTCCTGCTGGAAGTTACGTAATTATACCGTCTACGTACTTGCCCAACACAGAAGGCAGTTTTACAGTGATCATAGCGACCAAAATAGACAGGTAAAAATTTGCTGCTTTCTATTTGGATCGACAGTATTTTTTAGTATGCGTATTGCAGGATGTTCAGAAATAATAACTATAGTTAGTGTCACTTCTGGTAGAAGAATCTTCATTTTCCCTTTTCAAGTCTTTGTAGCAAGCACTGCTTACCGTCTTTGATTATGTTGGAAGAATGACTGAAGTAGCAGTGTGGTTAATCCTCTTGCATCAGTTGCTGAACAACAGATGTCTAGGTCCAGAGAGGATGGTGCTGACATGACTCGTTGTCACCTATATGCAGTTACTTGGATTCATGCTGAAAGCCTAATTAGCTTTTTAACAAACAACGTTTGTTTGTGTTTGAGAAGCTGCAGTGAGTTCTTACGCCTCACTGAGTGATAGCAGGTCTGACTCAAAGTTTGTAGGTTTGATAATATTGTGTTAAGATTCCATATGGATAAGGATGTGGAACCATGCCTAGTATAACAGTTGATGTTTGCAAGATCCCCCAGAGCTTTGTGCAGGAGTGTAAATGTACTTTTGGTTTTCAACAGGAAACGCATTCACAGCAGAGAGACACTTGGACAAGTATTGCAAGAAGTAAGTGATACAGTTTTAACTTGTCCTAATGGTGACACAGAGGCGTAATGAAAGTTTATGTATTAGATAGTATTTGAGAGTCATGCATCAGTGGACTGGACTTTGAATCTTCTTGTTTACTTGCTGCAAACTGATAATCAAATCAAGCAGTTGATCTTCTATTTGTTTCTCTACCAGCAGAGTAGCAGTAGTTAGCAACTAAGAACGTTTATCTTTCCATTCTGCTCAGATATGTGAAAGTTTATCTATGACTGCTTTATAAAGCCATTATTTACTCCTTGAAGGCCTTCCCCAGTTTGTATCTGTGCCACAGTGTCTGTGAGAAACAGGGCTGTCAGTGAAGAGTAACTGGTTGGATTTGACCTTTGCATTTGCTTTCAAAAGTGTAAACACTTGTAATGCATTTTGACATAATTTGTTTCTTTGTGTTACCATAGATCTACTAGATTTAATTAAGTATTGTGATCTTCTTTCACCTGGTTGGCTTCAATACTAATACCAATACCTTGAATGCCCGATTTAGAAATTATAATGATAGCTTATTATTGAAAAAGCTAGAGAAAATACAGCAAAAAGAAGAGAAGGGCAGCCCAGAGATTACCTTGCCCCACAGTAGTTTAATTTCTTATTGGTTTCCTCACGGCCTGCACCTCCTTTCATAATTCTTGTTGGTATACAGACTTCTCTATTAAGAGCTAATACCACATATTTAACATTTTGATGACTGCATTTTGCTTAATTAGGTATGTATGTGTTATTCTTGAAGGGGGGTAGATGCGAGTGCTGAGTTCCTACTGCACACAGAGTTTTAACTGAGTGGAAAGAACTTTGAGTGTGTTTTTTAAACAACTCTTTAATTTATCTGTTGTGTTTGGTGGATCAGAGCATGCTCTGGACAATACTCTGCTTATTACTTGGGATCACAACCATCTAGATACTCATCTGTTTCTCTGTGAAACTTTGACTAAGAAGAAGTCTTAGGAAAAACTCCTGGCTTGCTAGTTTTCTTGATCTAGGTCATGCTGACCAGTGGTTAGGTTTTGTCCGTAAAACCACACAAACAGTATGGATTTTGTGTGCTTCACTGCAGTGGGTAAAGATCAACATGTACTTTCCTCTTGGCGATTGCTAAGTTAATATCTAGGAGGTGAAGTATGTGCTGAAGCTCTTTATTACTGCTGTTTTGGGAAAAAAAGATTGCAAGGCCATTGTTACAGAGGAGATATACTTCAAGATGTGTTTCTTGGATATTCCATGAAAAGAAGGGACTTAGGGAAAGAGTGCTGCCCAACATCAAGGGAACTAAGAGTTTAGATTCTTCCAGGCTTCAAAACATGAAAAAGTTGGAAATAAGTGGCAGCTGTAGTTTCCTTAGCAGTGGCAGAAGTTAATGTCTGAATCCAAGACCCTCCAAGAGGTTTTTCTAAAGCCTGGATTTTAAATCACATGGTTTTTTCAGAGCTGTAACCTCTGAAGGATGTGGGCAGTCTCCCTTAGTGAGAACTTGGGCTGTTGATTTCTGTGGTGTGTCAGAACAGAGCTGAATGTTGGTGTATTTTTTGTGTTTGTGTGATTTCTAATTACTGATGTTACAGGATTTACAAGTTCTTAGTTTATTAAGATGTTTCACAGACAGAACTAGCTCTTAGCCCTGGTTTTTACATCTTTCTTTTCTGTTTTACTTCAATTCCTTATGAATTTCTTTTTCTCATTTAATAACATCATTTTTTTCCACCCTGATCATTTTCTTGTAGGTTTCATTTACAACTGTGATGAAAAAGTGATCTGGAACTCTCATGCTGACATTTTGAGACTCATGAGAAAGCTGAGGAACGCTTCAGTTCTTGCTGGTTTTGGTTTAGAATGGGATAAAGAGAAGAAATTTATAGCCCAGTTGTTCTTCCACTGATGACAACTGTCAGGTCTACAGCAACTTTTCTGTAAAAATACCTCCTTTATTGTGTACACTGTAAACATATGTTCTTCCCACGTGTTTTAGAACCAGCATTGTACAAAGGATCTTCATGGTGTACCTCAGTTCCTCACAAATACAGGTGGAGGATACGTGCATGTTTTCATTCAAGATGCATTTTTAGAAGAAAACCAGGAAATTCAGGTGCATTATGGAATAATATTTGGGGGGGAAAAAAATCAATCAGGAGACCAAAGGGTGAACACAGCGGAAATAAACTGGAGTCTTTTTCTCACGTAGGACATACCTCAAAAATCATCAGAATAAACTGGAATAGAGCAAGTCCGAGCTTATATCCTATACTGCCAGTCATACTGCTGAGCACTTTACTGTGGGCCCTTGGCTGCACTGTGCAAGTGGTAGGGTGAAAAGTGATTTTTTTTTTTTTTTGGTGAGTTTTTCTTTAATGAATCCCACAAAAGATGGAGGTAAGACTTGAAAACTTTTATGAACTGCCACATCTGACTGCTTTCCTAAATCTGTGAGAATGTGTTTTATGCCAGGTACCCCCCGCCCTCACTGTAAGAAATCTGAAGGTTGAGAGATGTTTTGTTTTTTTTTCAAGGAGGAATTTTTTAGATGTTATATTTTCCTCAATTAAAATGGAGTAATGCTCAAAAGTTTTCAAATGTCTTTTATTAAAAAGGTCGAAACTGTGTATGGATGTCAAGTCTTTATTTGTTCTGCAGCAACAAACTTTACAGCATGTTAGAGCCCTGGGATTCTCACCAAGTGGATGGTGGTAATTGGAAATGTTAGAGAGGAGAATGAAGTTTTCCTTTAGTTTTATGTCTGCTAAATAAGTAACTTTCCTCTTTTGCTTTTAAGGACATCCTAGCATAACTTATGTTTGTCCCTATTGAACTTGGAAAACTGAGAGCATTTAGGATGATGACAGTTGAATTTTAAGTGGTCCAAACTTCCCACATTTGCTATGGAAGTATGGGACAACAGGAGAAGGCTGTAGGTAATAGATCTCTACTGTGCTTGCTTTGACAAATACTGGCATCTTCTTTTCTTGAAAGACTCTTATTTACCTTCAAAGAGCAAATTATCGGATGTTGTAATGGTGATATTAAGCAGAAGGAAAGTTCTTGATAACACCTGGGTCTGAGAGCAGTGATAAAATAGAGAACAGATACGGAAGGTAGTAAAGAAAAAAGGTGTGGGTATTTCCAAATGGAATGTGATTATAAGAGCCCATATTCTGCCAACATCGATGCACATGTGAAGCTGCCATTGCTATATGAAGTGCTTTCAGAGAGCGAGAAATGGAGTCAACACTGGGGCTGTATGCCCTGGAACCTTCTGCAGGAGGAAGCAAGGAAACACCTGTGAGTAGACAGGAGTAACTGTGCTGAAGCAAATGGTGTTTTCAGGCATCCTTACTGTGTTGGAACAGTGGTGCCATTTCCCACGTGATACGTTACTGAGCGCACATGCAGGAAGCTCTTGTTGCAGATCGCTTCTCTAAAATGCTGCATCTGATTAATTGTTACTGTGAGTGTGTAAATATGGTTTTGGTAACACTTCTGAGTAATTGTATATACCTGTGGTGTGATTATATGAGTTTTGGTAAATGTTTCAGAAAGCTCATCTGCATGAGGTCAGCCTTCCTAAACAGAAATACTTCTGTGTTAATTCTCTACGCTGAGCTACGTGAATTTGAATATAGATAAGATAGGGATATTTGTTCTGCAGTCATTGACGGGTCAAAGTCCCTCTGCTGTGTGGTATGTTGCACATGAACGTGGAACAGCACAGATTTCATACAGATGTGGCTGCAGTATTGAACCCAAAATGTACTCTGGGTTGATTTCCTTTACTCCTTCGGGGAGCTGGAATGTGAATGGCCGAAGCAGATTAGTGAAAAAGATGAACAGTTCAGCTCGTGCCATCTGTTCCCCCAAACACACACGGTGCCCTGTAGGGAAAAGGGAAAGAAGTTAGCAGTGTGAAGCTAAGTTATATGAAAAACAAACAGAACAAGACAAAAATCTGTGGCTTTTACAGTAATATATGTGACTTCAAATCTTGGTGCCAAATACGTTATCAAAACGTCTCTTAGTGTTTTAGAATTCAGAATGTTTGTTGTTGTGCTGCAAGACAAAACAAGAGAGATGCTGAAATGTTGGGGCATTACCTGCTGAGAAGGGTAAGAACGCCTCTTTGTTCACAAAGTTGCCATCCCAGTCGAGGAAATGGTTTGGGTCGAACTTCCAGGGGGTTGCCCAGTGGTCACTGTCATACACCACTGAGTGCAGATTTGGGAGCACGGGTGTGCCCTGCAAGAAACGGAGATATTTCCTATGTATTTGTTCTTCTCTGGCTTCTCTTTTTAATAGATACAATGCCATCCTGTGTCTACAGCCAGGTGCTTGGAATCAGCTTGCCCTTCTGCATGCATCTAGGCTTAATAAACCCTTCTGTCCGCTTTTTTGTCATAAGGTGTTACATGCAGGCCCTGGTTTGGAGCACTCTGCTTTGTTTCACATCTATGACATGCTGCTGTGTACTCTCTGTGCCAAGCCAGGAGCTGTAGGAGCTGATGTGCTAGACATAGTAAATATTAACTCTCTGAAGCTTGGAGGTATATGTACTCCGTACCTTTTTAATGTGAAAGCCCAGCAAAGTTGTATTCCTCACACAGTCGAGGGACCCCCACAGAAGTGATGTTGCTGTACCGCAAAGTCTCGTGAATCACAGCATTTGTATAGGGCAGTCTTTTGTGGTCTTCATAGCTGATGACGTGGGAAGGTTCCAGAACAGCTTCTATTTCTCTTTGAACTCTTTCTGCAGAGCAATAACAATACTTCAACTTTTGTTTTCTCTTCTCCCCAAGGTAGGGGAGAAAAAAAGAGACTGTGCTACTTTGAGATGCTTTGGTGTGTGTTTTGGCATCTGTGTTGGTTTCAGTTGATTGAGAAAATGCATATTCCCAAAGCACAAGGTGATCTCTATGAGGGTAATATGGTTCTGTGTTCTTAAAGCTTTCCTGTTCTGAAGGTTATGAAAGTTCTGGCTGCATATGTGATCATGACCTTAGTGAGGTATTCCTTGTTTTATCTCACTAGAAGGGGGTGGCAGTGCTTTCTATTCATTAAAATGATCTTAATGAGCTGATGGAGAAAGCACAAGTTTTTTGTTTTGGTTGTTAAGCCTTCATTTTTAGATCTCAGTTATTGAGATCTACCACTTGTATTCATTGTTAATGCTTATTTTGATCTGTTGCACGTGATTGAGCGGATACTTACACTGTATTGACGTTCATTACGATGTAATGTTGAGTGCAGTTCTCTGCTAAGGCTTTTACTCACCTTGTATTTCTGGGTATTGTACCATATAGAGCAGTGCCCACAGGAGGGTGGTGCTTGTCGTTTCAGTCCCTCCCAGCAAGAGGTCAACCACGGTCTGAACCATATTGTCCTTATTGAATGTAGAGGTGGGGTCATCTTTGGTCTGTAGGACACATTCACACAAAGGCTATGAAGTGGATTGTTCCATACGTACAGTTGCTCCGGTAGCAATGGGCATAACTTTGTGAAAATGGTGAGCAACCCACCCAAGCAAAACTCTTCAGTGCCAAACAAAGTGTGAGTATTAAAATTCTATTGTTGTCACTTGACGAGCAAGTATTTGTAGTGGACACTGAGGCCAAGGAGGGGCTGTGGTGATAAACAGATATTTACTTTTGCTATTTGGGTTAGGTAGAAGTCAATGAGATCCTGTGGATCACCTGCCTTCTCTCTCTCATGCATCTGGACTTCATTCCTAACTAAATTGTGCATGAAGTCATTGTATGTGAACACTTTCTGATGCGGTCCTGGGAAGTGGTGCATAAGCCATGGGAAAGCATCATACATCTGTGATTGTAAATGAATAAGAAGAAATACGAGCATTTTTCAACGGAGAGCCCAACTCCCATTTCCTGATAACTGTAAAGGCAAGAGTCATTTCAGTTACCATGAGAGGCAGTACACAAGTTGGAACGTGGAAAATTCTGATTAAATGGATTGGTTCTTACCCTGCCCCAGATAGTGGCTTGAAAGTAGATCACAAAATAAACAGCCTTGAGAAGCTTGCCGAAAGATTCATCCTCGCTGGAGAAGCGATGGCCAAAAACAACAGCGCAGATTACATTGGCAATGGCATGGACGATGGAAGTGCGGGGGTTGAAAGGCCTGCCTGCAAGCAAAGGAGCTACTGGTGAGTATAAAAACTAAGGAACAGGAGCATTTCTGTTAAAAGCAAAAATAATAGTCGTTCAAAGTGTATGAGACTTAGTCTAAAAGGAATCTGCTCTTCTGCAAGTGAACTCTAGTGTAATGCAAGTCTCTGTAGTTGCGGGGAATCTTTACTTTCAATCTGCTTTTAATTCTTGTAAAATAGGGTACTTTCTGTCTTTGAGAAGATGAACGCCGGGTGTCTCTTTCTCCACCTCTCTGAGTTGTGGTCTGGATGGATTACATACACCTTCAAATCTGCAGGCAGATATTTAAACTCGGGTGTGGGAGGGAAGGTAACAAAACAGAAAGGAAAGATTTTGAAGTCTTAATTTCTTAGTCACGATGAGATGTCTTCTCTCTGTTTTGTTTTCAAGTGCAGTGTAACATTCAACTATTTATATTATATGTATATTCTTTTTTCTCCACAGATTGTGAAGGCAAAACTTTCGCAGTTCTTATAATAGAATCTTGAAGGTTGGAAAAGACCACTATGATCATCTCGGCCAACCATCGACCCATCACCACCGTGCCCACCAACCCACATTCTTTGTTTTACAGGATGGAACGCAGCTCCTGTAAAAAGGGTTAAAGTAAACAGAGAGGTGAGATCTAGAAAAATAATCAAGTACACGTGCTAAAGGTGAGGACAACCTTCAAACTGGCCAAAGGAAAATGGTCCCCTATGCGTTTCTGACTTCAGTCCAATACTTGTTCTGGTTCTTTGACACAGTAAATGCAACTACTGGGTTTAATGTGGGGAAGAACTGCACGGAAGTAAAGATTTGGGCTGTACCAAGGCCTCATACCAGCTGGTGTGCTCCTATCTTATGTATCCACTGACCTTAGAAACGTCACTCTCAGAAGTCAGCAGGGCCGTTTTGCTATATCTAAGGCTAAATGAGTTGGTGACAGACCTTGGGAAACCCCTCTGTGCTTTCATGTCAGTGTGAGCTATGATGTGGGTGAGGGATTTGGGTGTTCAGAATATTTATATTTGGTTGCTTTATTTTGGTATATTGTTAAAATTCTACCAGTTTCTATTTCACTCAAACCCTACAAAGGAATTTTGTCGGACAACAGAATGATGTCCTCCTTGTGCTGGGTTTTTTTTCTCTGCCAAATTGTAGAGGTTTGCTGCCCAGCAGGTCACAAATTCTGTTCTTTATGGAGAAAAACATACAGGTTTTCTATCCTCTTTGAATGTAAAAAATTGTTACCAGCTGTCCCTGAGACGATGTTGATAATAAACATTTTCTACTATCCTTATTTAAAAACAAACAAACAGCTTCACACTGGCAGCTGTGCAGACAAAACTTTTTTCAAGGATGCAATTAAAAAGCCGGTAGAATTCCCACTAATAGGAAAAATATCCGTGTAGCCTGTAAAAAATGTGCCGTGAAACTTTATTTCTCCTAATCCACTGTGTTTCAGAAAGCACCCCAGGTTTTATTTTTCTAGTGAATTTACCTTTTGTGTTTGCAAAGATGCCCAGAAGGTGAGAGGCCTCCGTTTGAATTTGATGCTCCAAGATGTTCTTCCCAAATCCTAGGCTCCGTATGATGGTCATCCCAAAGCGTCTCTGTTGCTTCCAGGTGTGCCCGCTTGTCAGAAAAATGCCTGAAGAACACAGAAACGGTTATTTCGGTTCTGGGCAGGGAAATCCTTTCACTTCAGCAGGCAAAATTGGGTTTGGGTTGGGTTATATTTCACTAGATATCACAAAGATATGCATATCTTGGTATTGTAACACCTTTTTCGCCCATCATGTCCCTGTAGAATGGGGTGAGAGGTCTTCCAGAAGTTTCCTCTGAGTGGGTGACGATGGCATCTTTTACTGCTTTGTACCCATTCAGTACAACCATGGGAGTCTGTCCCATCCACAGTGTGTAGATGTTGCCATAGATGTTGGTTAACTGAAGAGTTAATAACAGTGCGTCAGTGAATTGGAAACAGAATGCATTCATTTTAGGAGCTGAAGAACAAATGAACGCATGCAAAATGCCAAAGCTTTTCTGTTTTCTTTCACAAACAAAAGTTGACAATGATCCTCTTTTCTCCAACTTCCAAAGAAAGAAAAGAAACGCTTTTGCATTCTTTCCTGTAGCTTTCCCACCATTGTTCGTATTTGCTTCTATTGTCTTTCCTCAGATACTGCTTGTATTTTGCCTTAAAGTAATCTGATGCAAATCTTGAGTTTTAGTTGGCTTATTAAGAACTTGTGCTGTGAGCAGAACAAGAATTCACTTTTTTTTCCTGCTTCATTTTAGTAATAAAATGTGCCTTGCTGACTTTTGGTTATACAAATACGAGCAGAAGGGTCCGTTTAGAATGTATGTTTGATCTTCTAATGGAGATGGGACCGTCATGGCCTGGAGGTGTTCCAGTGACATAAGTGTCAGCCAAAGGATATTCAGCTAAAGATGGTTTACAAGGTGAGAGACATCTCAATGCAAAGACAGAGAACAAATCTGGTAATGAAACATGATGCTTATTGATACTTAAATTGAAGTTAAGATAGATTCAGATAGATTTTCAGCCACAGATCACAGAATCACCAAGGTTGGAAAAGATCTCTAAGATCATTCAGTCCAACTGCCCACCTACCGCCAGTATTTCCCCACTAAACCACGTACAGGAGATAAGACATAACTAAATACCTTAGCGAGAGTTTCTCGGCGAAGTTTGAAGTCCAGCAGCCACAAGTTCCCGATGACGGGGAGAGGAACTGGTCCTGGAGGGAGCTGGCTGCGCATCCACTGCAGCTTCAGGAACTGCAAGATCAGGAGGGAGGCTACCAGGGCTACCAACAACTCAGCAATCCCCAACATCTTATGGAAATTTCTGCTGCTCACTGCTCTTGTGTACGGCTTCCTCTGCAAATACAGTGCTGTGCAGATGAATGAGTGAGTGCTTCTACTGAAGTCCAGCTCTCTCTAGAGAACATATGCCTCCTTTGGCCATCTGTCTGTCTGTCCCTCCCTCTCGATCTACAGTTTGCCTAAGTTGAAGTCTTCAGAAAACTTGGAAATACGTGATCCCTTGCAGCTAGCCAAGCCACACCTATTCTCTTTTATGATCTGTAATTGTAGTCTGTCTCAATTTTTTGACACTACTACAATTCTATTTTTTTTTTTTTTTGGTGTTGATATTGGTTTTTGCAGTCATTGTCAAGCCATTATCCAAGAATACCAACTGTCTTGCATAATGGTAACACCTCCTGAAGTTTCTTGTAGTTAAACGCTGAGGAGATGATACTTATTGCCTTTCTGAAACACTGCGATTTTTATGTGGTTTCTTTTATAGAAGTGGAAATGTGTGCACAGTGCACAATAGGATGCAGTCTCTGAGCAGAAAAACGATTGAATTCAAGCAGCGGAAGGCTAAGCTAATGTCTTAAGTGTCTTACTTTTCTTAGCTGCTATTCACTGACTTTCTCTGAAGTAGATTGCCTTAAAAGGGTTTGGAATCTCCACACCTGAAAGCCATCTCCCATCTTAAATATTTCTGTTGGGATGGCAAAAACTGGTTTATCTGAAACCCCTTTTC
>PPHD01000316.1:0-56894 GCA_002909625.1 Bambusicola thoracicus | reverse complement strand
CCCCCCTTCCCCCCCCCCCCACCCCGCAACCCTTTTTCCCCCTCCAGCAAGAGATCAGAGCCATCAGAAAGGTGAGATGCAAACAAGAGGTGAGTGTGATGCGTGCATTGTGCTCAGGGTGTGTTATAATACCAGGGCTTAGGTGTTGAGTTGTTGGTTGCAAAGGTGGATTTCGTGTGTGTTAGAAAGCAGTGTGAGGCTCTGTGCTGTGCAGGCATTGCTTGGCACAGCAGTGCGTATGTAGGCTTGCATGGGGAGGTGCTGCTCACATAGAATGGAGACGTTGAACAAGGAAGATGGTTTGCTCCCAGAAAGGCCTCTTCCCAAAAACCTCCCTGTGAGGTCCTCCTCTACCTGCTGAGTCCCACCATTGTGTTATCGGTTTCTTGGTCCTCTGATGCCCACTGATTCATTTAATGGAACGGAAGAGATGCTGAATGCCTTAACTTCAGCCACAGCACATCTGGTACTGCTCTCAGTAAGGCTTCACTAAGAAGCAATCCCTGCTGTGCAGAAAGTCTTAGTTTTGGCATTTCCTAATGTTTGAGTACTTGCTTCAGCATTTTTGATGCATTTAGTAGCCTAAATATTGCACTTGTAATGCTAATAGTCATGGTCAGAACAGAACGTTTCAGATAAGAGAAAGCTGAAATGGGTATTAGCATTCTGTCTCCTCTTGAGAAGAACTCAGAGTTCTACCATGGTAGCTGAGAAATGTTCAGCTGTTGCACGTTTAGCTTTTGGGACTGGGAAGAACATAAATACACTTGATGCCATTCCCATTCAGAAAGGAACGTGGGCTGAAACACTTGAAGGGTTTGGATTGCTCAGGGTTGAGAAAGGTAGAATCTGTTTCAGCAGCATGGCAACACCCAGAGAAACCAGCAGGTGGATGGGTTTTTATGCAGGGGAGCTCATCTAGGAGCGACTCAGAGGAGAAGCCCACTGTTGTGCTATTCATTTGTTTTTGTCTTTATCTTAGGACGTGCTTTGTGCTTAATGCTGTGTTTTAATCCCACCTTTCTTTTGTCTGTTACTGGGTGTAGTGCGTGGTCAGCAATAGCTGCAGAAATTCTGAAGAAGCTGCAGTGTAGAAACCTACTGAATGGCAAGCCTCAGTGTAGACAAAAAAAACCCATAAAGATTACAATTATTTGGACCAGCTGACTGACAAATATCCTATTTAAACATTATAAAAACAAAACAAATTGAATATTTTATGGTTTTTTTTTCCCTTCTGTGTGACTACTTGCATTGCAGCCTACTGTGACTGCATCACCTCTCTGCAGATTATCTTTTACATTGCCTCTGCCAGCAGAATATACACAGTTGAAATGCACAAAGCAATTACCTGTTGCCCAACGCAGCACCAAGCTATGGTCAACCTGCTGCTTAATGCTTACTGCTATTCTTGAGACACCACGTGAGTCTCTGCTTAGCAGACAGCCATTGGATGGGGACACGTCACCATGACACTTCTTAGATCCAGCTGATTTCCATTGTTGTTTCCCAGTTCTCAGCCTTTTTTGTTCTTTTCCCATCAGTGCTTTCTCTTATCATTTGGGCAAATAACCTGAAAAATTCACCTGCTGCTTGCTAATGATGTATTGATGTATTATAATGATGTATGTATCATTGGGGATTATGTAACTGCGTTATTCCTCCTTGTATGGTGAAGATGGAGCGGGAGTAAGCAGATGGGAATCTGGGTTTTGTAGCAGATCACAAACTGAAACATGAGTCAGTATCTCAGACTCATTAGAGGTGGTGGAGTCACTGTCCCTGGAGGTGTTCAAGAGACCTTTAGGTGTTGTACAATGGGACACGGTGGAGAAATATTAGTAGTAGGTGGATGGTTGGACTGAGTGATCTGGGAGGTCTTTTCCAACCTTGGTGATTCTGTGATACAGTACGTTTTTTAAGCAGGACTAGAATCATAGAATCATTAAGGCTGGAAAAGACTTCCACGATCATCTAGTCCAACCATCAACCCATCCCCACCGCACTCGCTCACGATACAGAATTATTCTGGGAAGCAATATGCTTTCACCTGTCTGCTGTTCAGAAGGACGTGAGGAGGTCTGTGGAAGAGAAAGTAATGTTTCTGAGAGCCGTGTGTTAGGAGGATGTACACGTGGGTGTCACAGAGGCTTTGTACTGAGAAAGGCTGAACCTGAGCATGGATATTTTCAGAACGTTCTGACGGCTTACGGTGGGGAAATCTATAAGCTATCAACCACGGAATGTCTTTTTTCTTTAAAAAAACATGCACAAATGTGGAAAGGCAAACAAAAACAACGAACCACACACAGGCAGGCACACCAAAAAACTCCAGCTTAGTATCCCAGCTCTTGGCTTGCACATAGCCAGTGCTGTGAGTGACCACTTCCAACCAAACCAACTGCTCAATGGGACATTTCTGAATATCAGATGCGAGTCAGAATGAAGTGCCCGCCTTCTGACCTTGGCTGGATCTCAAAGTGATGGCAGCTATTAGCATATTGCAGCATAGCAATGTATTAAGTGTGCTCGGAGGTGGAAACACTCTTCATTTTATTGGCTGGAGAAATGCGGTAGGGAAGAAAGCTTAGATGTGACAGTCTGGGTCCTCTTTGGGAAGAGTTAAGTAGAACAACAGAGTCAGTTCAACAGTTTAATAACAGCTTTCTCAGTGACAGACTAGTTTGGAGGTGTGAAATGGTGACTGTGATGCTAATATCCCTAGTTTTGTTTCTGCTGGGTTTGCAGTTCCTGAGACTTCAATGGAGAAGTCGTCGGTTCCCTCCTGGCCCGATCCCATTTCCCATCATTGGAAGCATCTGGTGGATAAATTTTAGAGCTGACCATGGGAGCCTGAAAAAGGTATGCATTTGTGGATGGGGGCGAAGGAGCAAAAGCTGTAACCAACGATGGTGGTTGTTGATAGGCTGATATGTTGGTTGGGAGAACTTCAAAGGGAGGAAAGATGGATCATGGAAGTTAAATGCAATGCCTAAAGGAGTCAAAATCTACAGCTTCCTGTGATATAAATGAGTATGGGGATAGCGATGTCTTCAGGTTAAAGACAAATGGAGGATTTCAGCATTTTTGAACCTGTTTTTCCAATGTTCTGGATGTAAATGTGTAATTTCAAGAAGTTCTAGGTTTTTTTTTTGGCTGAGGAAGTGAAAGGAGGAGTTGAAAACTGAAATTGGGCATGTGAACTTTCATATGAAACCTAGTGTGAGCTGTAAATACCCATCCAGGGACACTTCCACAGTCATTAATATCACAAAGACAACTCATGCTATGTGTTAAAAAGAGCAAGAGCAGCTGTTCTTTTTACCACTCACATTACTGTGAATAGTGGGATCCCAGAGCGATGCCACAGCTTTACTGTCATAAAAGTTCCCATTGCAAAACAAAACCATTTTTCCCTCTTTATTTCCTGAACCCTGGGGTAAAATCATGTTGGAAGAGAAGACCCCATTGTATGTGCATTTTGGTTGATGTTTCTCCAATATTCGTTTGGTTTGTTTGTTTTTTGTTTTGCATCGACTAACGCACAGCTAGCAAAAGCCTATGGCAACATCTGCACCCTGTGGCTGGGTCACAAACCCGTAGTGGTGCTGTATGGCTTCAAAGCGGTGAAGGATGGTCTCACCACCAACTCAGAGGATGTTTCTGGGCGGCTACAGACCTACCTGTTCAACAGATTTTCTTCTGGAAAAGGTGAGATGCGTGTATCTGCTGAAGGACTTTGCCTGCTGACAAGCTCTTAGTTCCCTGTTCACCCATTCCATTTGTTCATGAGCAGCAAATAAAGCAGTTCTGCAGCGTTCCTGTTGTATCTTAAGTCCCACTGTCACGTGTACACTCCAGAATCTTACCAAAGCCAGCAGTGTTTGTACTTGCTAGTCTAATTTATCCATTATTGGTGTTGTCTAAGTTTGCGCCTTGCTTTGCAATAACCCATCTGAGACCTTTAAATCCTTCACCTGGAGCTTGAGGAGCTCCCAGTTGCTTGTTTATGTAGTGGCTGCTGTGGAGAAAGCATGCACTGAGCTGTTAAACAAGAAATGGCCCTTTGGGATGTCCCAAGGCACTGGAGTTTTAGATATGTTAGTGAGACTGTAGGTGCAATGTGTCCTTGCTTAGAACTTCTTATTGTGCTGTTGTTCACAGCAGGCACTGCTGAATTTCAGTGGATGGAGCGTAGAGTTCTATATTTGAAACAGGGGTGGTTAAACTGGTTTCTGCCAGCCTCGTATCCATCCAAGCATAGGAGAACAAGAATAGGAAGCCTGCAGACCTCTCCAATGGGCTCCTCAGAAAAGCCTATAGGCCTTGAGCAGCTCAGTGAGAGGGACCATCGTATTTCCTGGTGGGAGAAACCTGAACGTACTGTGGGCTGAGGAAAGCTCAATGCCACCCCTGCAGTGGTGACACAGCACCTGTAGGGAGACAATGCCCATGTGGGGATGTTGGCAAACACAGCTCGCAAGAGAGTATCAATGTGACATGAATATTAATGTGGCATCAAATTGATTCTTGATGGCTGAAGGTATCCTGGTCTCAAATGGTCTTATCTGGAAAGATCAGAGGCGTTTTGGAATTGCGACTCTCCGGAAACTGGGAATGGGGAATAAAGGAATGGAACGTGGGATACAAGCCGAGGCCCGGCACCTGGTGGAGTTCTTCAGGAGCAAAGAGGGTATGGCACCGAGGTGGCCGGGAGTGCAGTTGTGGTTTGTGTAACTCGGAGGGGAAAGATTCTTTTTACTCCAGAAATAAATAGCACGGGGGATGTCTATGACAAAGCATCATAGTGATATGGCTTTCAAAATAGCAAGGAAGACGGTGTTTTGGTGACCAACACTTCTCTCTGTTGGCAGGAAGAGCTGTTGACCCTTCCTTCCCCATTGTTCACGCGGTCTCCAATGTGATCTGTGCTGTGGTGTTCGGGCATCGCTTCTCCCTGCAGGATGAAACTTTCCGCCAGCTGATGGAAGCATACAATGGGATTGTGGCTTTTGGGAACAGCTACTTTTACTACGTGAGAAAATGGCTCATTTAACATGCAAATTATTTAATTGTTGAGCATTATATTTATCGCACTATCGGGCAGCAGTAATTAGACAATTGTCATGCAGTAATAATTATAGCATTATATATTGTCATAGTTATTACAGTATTTAGTACACATTAAAAGCTGGTTTTACAAAAAATATCGACCGTGAATATGAACCGGATTTGATGTGCTTTGGATGTGACATTGTTCAACCATTATATTAATAATTTCTATGAGAATTTCCCAGGACAGGGAATGTGCTTTGGGTGTTGAACACTTCTGAAATGGAAACACTACTATTATTAAGTTGAAAAGTGGTATTCATTGTACTGGAGTAAAAGAGATTGTTTTTTTTTTTTCCCTCTACATCAAGATAACATATATCGATATTAAATGTATCGCTGTTAATGCATGCACAATAGACATATCTGCAAAACCTGATTCTTTTATTGATGAATTAACAGGACAGATACCAGTTGAGTTATGCAGCAAAGGTAGGAATCCAAAGCTGAAATTGACTCAGTAACTCACCACCAAAAATGTCTGCATTGTATTTCTGTATGGCCTTGCTCGTGTTGTATAACTTACAGCAGCTGTGTTGAATGCTTGCTCTACAGATATATGAAATTCTCCCATGGCCTTTTGGGCACCTCCCGGGACCCATACGAAAAATAGAATCTTGCTGTAATTTTATTCATTCTTTCATAAGGCAAGAGATCAAAAGTCACAGGGAGAGACGCACAGTGGATGAACCGAAAGATTTCATTGACTTTTACCTGGATCAGATGGAGAAAGTGAGTAATTTGTGCTGGAGCTGACACAGATGCTATCCCTAACAAATTCAAATATGAACCTTGAGAAGCCAATGATCTGCTTTAGAGGCATAAAATAGTACATCTGCTTATTTTTATACTCTGGGATCCTTAGGGCAGGGTGGGCAACAGGTGATTTTAAAGATGCAGGTGTTTAGATGGATTCTGTGCTCTTATTTCACCTTTCTTACTGATACCCGTAGACTAAAAATGTCCCAAATTCCACCTATGATGAAGAAAACATGTTGCAGTCTGTTTTTGATCTCTTCCTGGGTGGCTCAGAGACCACAGCTACCACTCTACGTTGGGCATTACTCTATATGGTGGCTTATCCAGACATCCAAGGTGAGTCAGAGACACAGACATGAAGATGTGTAGATGTTGTGCTGAGGGACATGGTTTAGTGGGAAATATTGGTGAGAGGTGGATGGTTGGACTGGATGATCTTGGAGGTCTTTTCCAACCCTGCTGATTCTATCATCCTCTCTTTCAAGTAGGACAATTGTCTGTTCCACATGTCTATGTTATTTATTTTAAGATCACCTTTTCAAGCTAAAGTAAAACCAATAGCTTGAGTTTAATCTATTGCTTAGTAATTCTTGTTTAATTCATTTGTTCCCCTTCCTTTAACTGTGAAGATGAATAAATCTATTGGGCTTGATTAAATTTGGTAAATACCAGATTCTAGCTGAGTAGTACCTAAATAGCTGTATAATTGCATTTACATTGTAGGATATAAGAAGTATGATTTATTTACGTATTTTATTTTTTCTATTACTGCTAATAATCCGAAACAGAAAAGACAGCTGTTTCATGCAAAGCATGGTGCTACTCTACATAGAAAGTTCCTTTTTTTTCCTCCCTAGAGAAAGTCCAAAAGGAGCTGGATGCTGTTCTGGGTTCTTCCCACCAAATCGACTATGAGGATCGGAAGAAACTGCCTTACACGAATGCTGTGATTCATGAGATCATTCGCTTTAGCAGCATCATTTTAATCACCATTCCTAGGCAAGCAGTGAAGAATACAACGGTGTTGGGTTATCAGGTTCCGAAGGTATCCTGTCTATCCCACTGTGATCTTTGGCCACATCTTCCTGCACTTTACTGCTCTGTGCTCTCCCTTTGCCTTGACAAATATAAGTTAAAATCTACTATTCCGTTGGCAGGGTGTGCTGTTTTTCATTTGTAAATCTATCAGAGCTTGTCAGATGTCTCCTGTTGGTAGGTTTAGGATAAGAAGGTAAATAACCTCACAGTCTTCATTCTGTTGCATTTGCTAACAGAATGGAAAAGGAGACATGGAGGGAATAAAGCAGGGAAATTTCTGAAACTGAGATAAAGAGGTTTCTTTTATTTATTTATTTATTTTTGAAGAAACAAACACACACAAAAAAAAAACATTTAAAAATCCCTCAACAAGATGAGGCAGTTTGTGATAAACATCTTCTCTCAATAAAATACTTCTTCTATTCTTACCACGTGCCCAGCAGTGCTCCGAAATCTATGTGGAATTCATTTGTGTCCTTTTCTTTTTGATGTTTGAGAAATACAGAGGCAGATCTGAGCCAACAGCATCTTCCTTGCAGGGTACCATCATCATAGCAAACATAGACTCAACTCTTTTTGACCCTGAGTATTGGGAGACACCTCACCAGTTCAACCCTGGTCATTTCTTGGACAAGGATGGGAATTTTGTGATCCGAGAGGCATTCCTAGCCTTCTCAGCAGGTAGGTGTGCTAATAACTAACCGAGTTAGACTCTGAATGTGAAGCTGTATTATTTTCCTTGTGGGAAAAGAAGCAAAACGAAGGGAGTGTAATCCCAGAAAGTGTAAGGATCCAGCCTGGTCTGGGGACTGACCGCGTTTCCCTTTCCCTGCAGGTCATCGCGTATGTCTGGGAGAGGTGATGGCCAAGATGGAGCTTTTCATCATCTTCTGCAGCCTGCTGCAGACATTCAAGTTTACTGCACCAGAAGGAGATAAGGAAATCAATCTGAGCTTTGTCTTTGGGAGCACAATGAAACCTCACCCATATAAGCTCTGTGCAGTTCTTCGCTAGGTTGCAGTGTATGGTAGATTTGGGGGAGAGGCACTCCCATGGGTTTGCAAGTGTACTGATCTTTTCTGTACCTTTTATATTCCCCATTTCTAGCCCAAGTTCAGCGTGAATTTGAACCGTTGTGTCGTGTTTCTAAGAAGCTGAGCCTGAAAAATATTCCGGTTTTCCTTTTCCGAACACCTGGAAAATCTTTGTACATTTGTTCTTATATATTAGAAATGAAATAAACACAGAAAATTATTAGAGTGTCTGGTCTTACTTCAAGGCTCAATAGGAACCCTACTAGGGGAAAAGGAACATTAAAGCTAGGTCTTGGGGGATGCTTCCCATCATTCCTATGCATTCCTATGCATTCATGCATATTTTCAAACTAAGAGAAAGGAGATTTAGACTGGATAGAAGAAAAAAAATGACAGTAAGGGTGATGAGGCACTGGCACAGGTTGCCCAGAGAGGCGGTGGATGCCCCATCCCTGAGGCCACCCAAGGTCAGACTGGTTGGAGCTCTCCCTGTTCATTGCAGGGGGTTGGACCACATGGCATGTAAGGGTCTCTTCCAACCCAAATGGTCCTCTGATTCTCAATTCTAGAGTGGGATATAGAAGTGCGCTTCCCAAAGGTGGTGGCTCTGAGTCCCTAGGATGGTTTCATGGAGGAAAAGGGTTGTTCAGCAATCTCTGAGTGAGCTGTGCACCAGCTGGTTTGTCTACACAGGGCAGGAAGTACTGTCGTAACTTCTCAAGAGGCAAACTTCTTTCCATGAGCATGGAGGCTCAGTGCAGACCTCAGCAGAGCACACAGCTATTCAGTAGCTGAGTTAAAGGCTATAAACCAGAAGAGGGGAGGACTCAGGTTGGATGTTAGGAAGAAATTGTCTCCCTAATCACTCAGAGGGTGGTGAGTCCCTATAGAGGCTGCCCAGGGATGTCATGGAGCTGTTCAATGTCAGTTCAGACAGCCTGGTGTGGTGGGCAGCAACCAGCCTGCAGCAAAGGGTTGAAACTGAATGACCCAACTATCCTGTGAAAATGAGGAAGTAAAAACTTTGGTGGGCAAAAGGAGACGTGCTAGTTAAAGCAGTAAGCTTGCTGGCACTGGAGGAATCTTTCACTCAGAAGTAATTTGTGTCATTTAACTTTGTGTTTTTAAATAGATCCCGAACCTGTGGTGGCTGCTGTTTTGCAGTCATAGTGGCACGAACTTCAGTAAGGAATATTTTGTGCTTGCATGTTTGTCAGCCACTGCATGTGATATATTAGGCAATTTGTTCCTAATTTCCATCCCAAGCGCTACGGGGGTTTCATATCATTGTTAAAATACCCAGTATTTTTCTCCGCTGATATCCAGACTTGTGGTTCCCAAATTGTGTCTGTAACATCTGTCATTCTTACTGCAGAAGCAGGTCAGCGCTGCAGTCTGATTCCACTGGGAGAGCTCAGAACAAACCTTTCTGCTGCTTCTGTCCTGTTCAGGATCTTCCTCAACTGTGTGATCTTCTAGTGCCTTTCTGCCAACGTGATGGTACCACATCCCCCGAAATCATAAACAAATGGATCTCGGTCAGCATGATTCTGTCCACAGAAGTGATTGCAACAGTGCAGCAAGGTCAGCATGGAAGCAAAAGTCTTTCACACCCTGCAAACCAACAGAGCGAAGTCAAAAAGTTTAAGCGTGTGCCTGACTTGTGTAAATCCATGTCCAAACAACTGTGGCAACCCCAAGCACGTGTGGACAGTCTTAACTTTAGGTAAGTACAACGTGGCAAGCAGCAAATGGCTTTCATGAACATTTCATCTCAGTATTTCAAAAAGGCTTACAGGTAGCTTTAAGCTGATCAGCAAACAAAGTTAATTTTTCATGTACGCTCTACCCACCCACCCTGGCATCTTCAGTAACACCATAATCTTTAATAATGACTGGTTTGGCATTCTTATTTTGCTTGTACTTTTACAACGTGTCTGCAATATTTCTGAATTTGCCAGCTTGAATTTCTTAATTTTGTTTGTCGACGAAGACTAATGCTTCCAAGGGAAAGTTGTGTTTGGCCAACGGGATGAACCCCTGCAGTGAAACCATCAGCCTGATGGATGGGGAGAGAGCAGTGAATGTGGGACCTCATATGCGCTCAGTGATGTGAAGTTTGGTTGGGGGCTAATGACTAGCAAAGTGCCCCAGGGGTCCCAGTGTTGCCAGCAGGTCAAGGTAAGTGATCCCTCCCCGCTGCTCAGCACTGGTGAGGCCATGCCTGGAGCCCTGTGTCCAGTTCTGCTCAAGGGTCAGAGTAATGCAGAGTTAGAGACACCCAGGAAATTGCGTGTTGTATTCCTTACAGAGAAAACTGGTGAAGGACAGCAGTTCTGTTTGGGTGCCCTCCCAGCACAACTGCTTCCACCACAACTGGCTCCTTCCTCCTCATGAGAAGACTTTGGGTAATGTTGCTTTCAGAGGTGGGAGTGGTTTGAGACACAGGAAAGGACAATGCCACAAGAAAGGAACTCCAAGTGGTCTCTAAAGTAGATAAGGTTGGCAAGTGTGCAGCAAAGCCATTTGAGTGACCTCCCAGAGTGCCACATGCCCCAGCTTGGCTCTGAGCTGGTGCTGCTCCTGGGTGAATGCCAAAGCAGCACTGGAACTGCACTGTCCTTATGGCCTCCTCTGCATAAAGGAGCAGCAAAGGAGCAAACAGCTCTCCAGTGGAGCTGCTTGATTGCAGGATGGCACTTGTGAAAGAGGCTCATGAAGATGTCAATTTTATTCCTGCTGCAGGCAGTGGCTGAAGAAATTTCTCATTCTGTTTGATCACAACCTCAGCCCCACCTACCTGTGCAGCACCCCCAGAAAGCTGTGTTGGTTTTCTGTGCTCTTGCAAGAGGTCCCTGATGAAACCAGCACCCTGAGCAGGGATTTTTGCCACCGTGGTCTCAGCGTATAATTAACTGCATTTGGTACCCTTTGAAGGACCAACACTTGCCAGATTTGTGGCTATAATGTAATGGAGAAATGCCACATGTGCATGTAAGCAACACGTAATTCTCTGGGATCAGACGGTAAAGGAAAGTGATAAAGAGGGAAGAACAGAAGCCGGGACATTTTCTTCTTGGGGAGGTACCAGCAGAACAAGATAAATGGATCTGCCCTCTGTTCACGTCGCAGTTTTCCAGATAGAAGCTCACTGTGTAAGTCAGGAGGGAGATGTTAGCAGTGAGTGTGGTGCTGGTATGTTTGGCAGCCTCTCTGCTCCTCGTGCAGTTCCTGGGAATGCAATGGAAGCGAAGACAGCTTCCTCCTGGACCAGCTCCATTCCCCCTCTTTGGGAATCTGCTGCAGATGAAGTTCCAAATTCACCACGACATCCTTAAGAAGGTACGTATTTTGAGGCAGCTCATTGATAGACTCATCGGCTGGCTGAAGAATGAAGATGTGTTTTTGTTAACGTGGTTTTCTTTTGAATGCTGGGGAGAGATTTATTCCCAATTGTATAAATGTGCAAATCAGCGGGGATCCGTTAAATGTAGAATCATAGAGTCATAAAACAGTCTGAGTTGGAAGGGGTGCTTAAAGGCCAACCTGTCCAGCTCCCTGCAATGAGCAGGGACACCCACAGCTCCTTCAGGGGATCAGGGAACCATCCAGCCTGATTTTGCTGGATTTTAATGTGCCAGTTCTTACTTGTGTTGTTGTGGTGCTGTTTTGTTCTATAGATGGCCAGCATGTATGGCAATATCTTCACATTGTGGCTTGCGAGCACACCTGTCATTGTCCTCCATGGGTACCAGGCAGTGAAGGAGGGGATGACTGCCCATGCTGAAGAAGTTGCTGGAAGGCCATTAACCAGAGGCTTCAGGTTGATGACTAATGGAAATGGTAACTATTATTTCATAGACCCTTCTGATAAATTCTAACCGTGGTTTTGGAAACGGTGCCTAATGTACTGTGGAATATAGGTTATAATATAGGTGAACGTTTTAATGAGGTTTTCTGAAACGTCTCTTTTTGGGTTCTCTTGGAACAATAATGGCAGAATACAGCTATGCTAAGAGTTTCTATATGGGAGGTAGGAGGCAAGACTAGAAGGAAGGAGGAAAGAAAGGGAAAGAGGAATGCTACAGGTCTGCTGGCAAAAACTGGGAAAGATTAGCATGAC
This sequence comes from Bambusicola thoracicus, assembly GCA_002909625.1. Taxonomy (NCBI): domain Eukaryota; kingdom Metazoa; phylum Chordata; class Aves; order Galliformes; family Phasianidae; genus Bambusicola; species Bambusicola thoracicus. Next base: position 44,828 of record PPHD01000316.1, on the reverse strand, counting down.
AGAGAAGCATCTTTGAAACATTAAGAGTTTCAATACATTCATTCATAAAGCATTAATTCATTGTGATCCTAGGTGTTATGTTCTCTAATGGCCATCTCTGGAAGCAACAGCGGCGCTTTGGACTCCTAACAATGAGGAAAATGGGAGTAGGGAAACAAAACCAGGAGTGTCAAATCCAGGAGGAAACCCGTCACCTGGTTCAGTACCTGCGGAACACAAAAGGTTTGTGCCTCTACCCTTTTTTACTACCAATTATTGCCAAACGCGGTGCCAAGGCTCTCTGAAAGGGGTATGTTTTCCTTATTACCACTGTGAATTCCATTTCCTCTGGCTGTCTTGCTGTTTTCTTTAATCAACGATGTTTTGGCCGTCTGAAGTTATTTTTACTCATATATTTTGCTGACAAATTGCAATTTTCCATCTTATAATGTAATCAGCATGAGGGGAATTTGGTAAAATGTTATGAGGAGTTCAAGATGTGTTACTGAGGGCAAGGTGGGGATGGGTTGGGGTTGGACTCGGTGATCTTGGAGGTCTTTTCCAACCCTGATGATTCAATGATTCTATTTCTCCAGCTTTCTGCTCAGTGGGGAAAAACAGAATTGGTGTTAACGGTGAAACTGCTGTGTTTACAGGAAAACCTCTGGACCCCACTGTGCCCATTACTCGTACTGTCTCCAACATAATTTGTGCTCTGATTCTGGGACACCGCTTCTCCATAGAAGATAAAAGATTTCTCCGCTTGCTTGAAGCCGTGGATGATATCTCAGCATTTGCAAACAGCATCTCGTTTTATGTGAGGATGATGATTTTTTGTGTTATTTTATACGCAGATAATGTAAAGGCGTCTGGCTGGTTTTATAACAAAAAAGAATATCGGTGCACCTAGAGGTACTGAAGTACAGAATGGAATGGTACTTCCAGATGACCCATTCAAAACTAACGTTTGTCCCACTGATGGCTGCAGCTCCCACTGTAATGTCTGGTTCACTGGACAGAACAATTTGCTGTTGTGATTTGGCGTGAAGTTGTGACTGCAGCTGCAAAAGCAATGGGACGCATGGCCTGAAACCAGGGCAGTTATACCATTAACCATTTACAGGTGGGACTCATGATGCTGTATATAGGCAAGAAGTCACGTTTCCAACGTACGTGGCTGGAACTTGGCAGGCTTTGCGCCTTGCATGATTTTTCCCCATCTCTCACTAAATGAAAGTGAACATAACTCAGCTCTTAGCTAATCTGAAGGTCAATTTTGGTTAAAAATAAATAAGAAATTAAAAATACTTACATTCTTTTTTTTCTCCCAATATTAGGACTAAGAAAACCTTTAATACATTACTGGGTGGGCAATATCCTTTTGAGGCAGTGGTGAACATATAATCTTTGGAGTCTTTCATTCCCTTCTTCCACTACCCACAGTCCTATATTAGGATTCAAATTTAGTATGCTGATGTCAGTAACACCCCATATCTAAATCACCTCTTTTACAGGTCTACGAACGGCTTCCCTGGATTGCAACCCATTTTCTAACACGGTGTAAGAAGACTTTGGCCAATATATATACTATGAGGGCTCTGTTAGAAGAGGAAATTGAAAGCCACAAAGGAAAAGTTGATGAAAATCAAGGTTTTATTGGTTACTATTTGGATCAGATGGCTAAAGTGAGTGTCAAGCAGCTTCTCTTAGGCTCCACTGGCAAATAAGGATTTTAAGTATTCCTTTAATTATTGTGGTGTTTAAAGCAGTTAAGGAAATATAAAATCTCTGCCTGGAAAAGCTTATAGTTGGATGGATTAGAGAAAAAACCAAAAGCTGAAACTGTGGGATGGGAGGAGGAGGATGAAGTAGAACTATGAGTAGGTTTGCAGGTAGATTTCTTGTAAGCGCAATAATAGATCTGCATATGGCTAAGATACATTTAAGAATGCAAACTGTAGTGGGGTTTGTAGCAAGAGTGGAAAGCATGAGTGACTGCCTACATTTGTCACGGCTGACAAACAACACGAGCACACGGGCAGGATAAATTTGCAGATACACTGGGGAATATTAGAAAATGTCTTCATATTATTCAAGAAGCCTTTTTTTTCCTAGCCCTTCAGGTTTTTGTTTTATGTTTTTCCATTTTGGGTAGTGTCCGTGAACATTTCTGTGATACAAGAAGGTGCTTTGCTTCTCCTTTGGTGTCTTAACTTGCTGTTTGCCACTTATGTATGCAGTGTAAAGAAGATGCTGGTGCTACGTATGACAAGGCCAATTTGTTGCAGACTATTTTTGATCTCATTCTGGCTGGCACAGAAACGACGGCCACCACTTTGCGTTGGGCATTGCTGTACATGGTGGCTTATCCTGATGTTCAAGGTAAGTACGCACAGTTTTGCAGCTCCTTAGAAATTATACGTGTTCAAATAGTAGCAGAGTTAATTAAAGAACAGCAGAGAAATGAATGAGTAGAACGTGAATCAGGTGAACTGCATGCATCAGAGTAGTCCTTTCAGGCTTCATTTCTAGGAGATCTGCTCCGAATTCAGGGTGTGATCCATCTGATCAATTGGAGAAGTCCACTCTAGGATGAGATTTATTCCCCCTGCCCCTCCACTTACAACTGGTCAGACTCTCTGTGAGCACAGGATGGGTCTTTGATCTGTGACTCCTGCTGTTCCATGTGTTCCTGAGTACTTTGCAGCAGAAGTAGACTGGAGGGAGAAAACAGTAGAGGTAATAAAGGGAAGGGATTTCCCCTAGTTGTTAACTAATGGCTCTTCAAAAGGCCTAAAATGTGAGACTGGAATGCATGTGCTGAATGCTCACAGCACGGTCTGTCAGCTTCTCTGAGTTTCCTGATGCACAGAATCAAATTGCAATAATCAAGGCTGTGGTATTAATCAGGCCATTTCAGAGCAGAAATTGCCTTTTCAATTCATTCCTGTGTGATTCTGAGTGAAGACTGAACCTTGCTCAGTTTCTAAACCAGTACCTTCATAAGAGATTAATATTTCTTCCAGCTCATCCACATGGGATGTTGAATTTCTTTTTATTCTTTTAATATCTTTTTCATTTTATTGAGTATAACTGTAAAAAAAAAAACAAAAAAACAAAAAAAACAACACAAGCAATGGGTATAATTATAACCATAAATAAGACAGTAGGAAAAAGGATGACTGTAGGGCTTACAGATTGTTGTGCATTTAAAGCTGACTATTTCTTTCCAGAGAAGGTCCATAAGGAGCTGGATGCTGTCCTGGGCAGTTCCCGTTTAGTTTGCTACAAAGACAGAAAAAACTTGCCATACACAAATGCTGTGATTCATGAAATCCAACGATACAGTAATATTGTCTTAATTGCACTTCCCAGATATACTGTGAAGGACACGGAGCTGCTGGGATTTCCTATTCCAAAGGTACTGAACAAGCATGCTGCATGTTTTCTTCTTGAAAACCTTGGAAATATGAAATTAAACTGTTATTCGTTCTGTTGGTGAAAAGCCAAAAACACAATGGCAATAGGAAAAGTAAAACCAGTGCACTTTAACAAATGTACTCTTTTTCAGGACACCATCGTTCTGGTAAATATTGACTCTGTTCTATCTGATCCTGAAAAATGGGAAACACCTGATCAGTTTAACCCGGGACACTTTCTTGATAAAGATGGAAACTTTGTGCACAGAGAAGCATTCCTACCATTCTCAATAGGTAAATGCACTCAACAGGGATGGATTTATTCCGTGTGATAGTGACTAAAGATCCACTCGTTCCTCCATGTGAACTGAGAGGGCATCTACAAAGAGGTATAGAAATGCACTGCAGTGTCTTAAAGAACTCCAGGAAGAGAAAAGCCCAATTGCAAGTGGAAAAGGTTGAAAGAGAAGGGATGACCTACAGCGGCCTTTTTCTTGGAAGATCTAGTTTCTCGTGTAGTAGAGACCCAGCTATCACAACGGTAGCAGAAAAATTTGTAATGCTAATAAGCCCAGAGCTAGAAAGGTAGGTTTGATAGAAATCCTTTGGCTGATTGCCTTTTCTGTCTTTTCCCAGGGCACCGTGCATGCATGGGAGAACTGCTGGCAAGGCTGGAGCTCTTCATCGTCTTCTGCACCCTGCTGCAGGCATTCACCTTCACCCTGCCAGATGGAGTGAAAGAAGTCAACACCAAGTTTGTTTTTTCAAGTACAATGAAGCCACCTCCACACCAGCTCTGTGCCATTCCTCGGTAGGAAACAGTGTCACACAGATTCAGGGAAGACTTAGCTCTGTGTGATTCTGCATGTGGAAACTTACTGAGTCTCAAGATTTTTGCTTTCCTCTTGATTTGGTCAGTTACTGCACTGAAAAATGCTTTTTGGACATTTGCATCCTATAAAGTCAATATTTTGTTCTTGTTATCAACGCTTGGTATATTTATCCCAATGTGTAATAAATAAAGATACAAAGGGAAGAATTAGAATTGGGCCTTATTTATTAGAACAGCATCGAGAGAGAACGAACTTGAATCAAGGTTTATAAATTAGAAGTATTGTGATCAAATATCTGTGCGTTCTTTCTCGTAAACCACAGTTGCATTTGTAGTGATGGCTGTAGAGGTCTTTCAGTCTGTCCCCAGATACTGATGGACGGAGGAGTTAGAAGATCTTGGGGGATGCTTTCTGAAGGGGCGGATGATGTGTCTGAGATAACAATTACAGTATTGTAATTGGAGGTGATGGAGTTCAAGAACCGTGGAGATGTGGCACTAAGGGGCATGGGTTAGTGGGCAGTATTGGTGGTAGGTGGATGGTTGGACTAGATGATCTTGGAGGTCTTTTCCACCCTTAATGATTCTATGATTTCCTTAGGCTGATCAGGCCTGCTGTTGTGCAACCAGGTGTCAAGAGAGTTGAGTGTTTCACTTGCTAAAACAGGAGTGATTCTGCCCATTGGGATAGAAGTAGAGTAATGGGTTCATCAGCCAGATGGGGAAAGCTTTTCATAATGCAGGCAAGGAGCAGGGACTGGAAGATGAGCAGCAGCAAGCAGACACTAAGTGTTGACAAATTGTTTTTTTTCATGAACACAGTGGTTGACAGCGACATGAGAACATGTATTTTTCATGATCAGTAGTCATCTGGTGTTGTTCTCTCCAGATCCTTCAATAATTTATTCAGCTTCATTTATTCTTTTCAGTTCTTTAATGGATTCTTTATCACAGTTAGCTGACTTGACACCCATCAGCATAAATTAGCATATCACTGCCCACAGAAGATTTGCCACTGCTTAAGATTTCTTGAAGCTCTTTCTGATCGTTGTACCTCAGTACTCGGTAAATATGTTTTTTCCAATTTTTGTTCAGTTACTGACATTTAACAAGGGATTTTTTTAGAGAGGATGGGAAGTGTTTTTTTCCAGTGGGACACAGAAGGTGGTTACTGTATGCCAGCATACGAGGGATGAGTTTTATACACTGGATAGCAGATAGTGCCATTTGCAGTCCTTGCAACCTTCCCTGGTTTCTCATTTATCCCAATTTTTTTGCTCTTTGTTTCTTCACCTCAGGGTCAAGCTGTCCCTTGACTATTCTTCAACCAGAAGGCATCTCTTGACTTCAAGGGCTGGTAGAAAGAACAAGGTCACTCCCACTATTCCAGAAGGGCTACTACAAATGGCTAAAAGCATAGCCTTGGGCCCAGCCTCCAGGCACATTGTTAGGGGTCATGAGAGATTTGGACTTGATGAACCTGTGGGTTTCTTCCAACTTTGGATGTTCTGTGAATCTATGAGAATTAATGAGGTTTTCTTTTCAGATTCTCTTCAGTGTGCCTTGGATGTTTGAGCCTCATGGATGTGAGTAGATTACAAAATATTCCTAGGTAAACTGGAAGGTAATCCTGCAGTGCCACCTAATACGAGATAAAAACATATCTGTATACTCTTACACTATAGTAATCCATGGTAAGTGCCTACTTAGGCTCTCTAGGGAAAATATTTCAGAGTGTGAAATTCAGCTTTGAGTATGCTTGCTATGCAAGCCGTGTGTTGTGCCTACAAAGGAAATCCTATTTTTATTTCTGTCTCCTAACACAGCTGCTTACCAGCTCAGCCCTTTTCCATCCCATGTGCTTTCTTACAGCCATGTTTTCAACCCCCTTGCTCACACCTCCATTAATTTTCTTCCACAGACACTGCCTTCCATCTCCTCTAAGTTTTTCTTTGGATGCCTTCCAAGCATGTGCTGTCTGATATTCTCTCCTCACTGAAATCTTTCCCCTTATCTCTCTCCCATCTGTTGGATGGATATATTTGTCTTTGTATATTCCTCATTCTGGTGTCTTCCATACTTCTATTTGTCCCATATCCTGTTTCTGCTTTTACTGCCCTTCCTACATTATGGAGTTGTTTGTCTTACCATATTCTTATACAGTTTCTCAAATTACCTGCAGAGTAGCTGTAGTTATGTTCCCTAACAACACAGTTTTGTCAGCATTAAGCCCAAGAGTAGATAATGGCAGCATGAATTGCAGCCTCCTCACTCCCACAAGCAGAAAAGACAGAGAAATAATAACACTGTTGGAGACAGCAGCTTGGGGCTTTGTCTTAGAGCAGCAAAACAATACCACTTTGGAAAAGGAGTGGTTGTCTAAAAGCCTAAGGGAAAAAAAAACAAATAACAAACTGATACTGTGGATATCAGCGTGGGTAAATGCCAGCTTTTCCTTTCCTTCTCCCTGTACTTGCTGAAGCCTTGGCGGGAAAGAGGTGATAGCTTGTGGGGCTCCTGTTGTGACTCCATGGAGTTTATGTCCGAACATTCCCGAATTCTTTCTTGTAAAAATACATTTAGTTTTGGAGAATGTAATCAGCATCAGAGAATCAGAGAATGTCATCACCATTTTTGCACACAAAGCCGAAATTACACAACCCTTGTTTATTTCTTCCTGAATCCCTACCCAAGCTCCCAAGATCTTCCATGTCCATGGTGTTGGATAGAGGCCCTGCAGCTGTTGCTTCATCACTGAGATCACTGAGGAGATCCGTCGTGTTAGGAGGGTTTTGGCTGCAACGTTTGGATTCCTCTGAAAGGCTTCTACAAGTTGGACTGGGCACTGCTTGTCCCATGACCACTGATCATAGAACCACAGAACTGTTAAGGTTGGAGAAGACCTCTAAGACCACCTTGTCCAACCCCCCACCTACAACCAATACTGTCCACTAAACCATGTAGTTTTATTGATTTTTCTTGTTGGATGCCCGCAGCCTAATGAGCTGGACCATCCTAGTGGAATACATTTTCTAATGTTTCCCAAGATGCTGAAACAAAGGCAGTCCTTGAGCCTGGAGTAAAAAGTGTTGTTGAGAGAGTTAAATTAGAAATGAGTGCCTTGAAAAATAAGCTTGTCATTACAAACAAATAAAGCTTTTGTAGAAGCACAGAAACGTCCCTTCCTTGGTTAATATGCATTCCTTCATTATGCTTAAAGCTAACAAAGCGATGTGGTTGGAAGGTAACTGATGCAGAGGTCTGGGAATTGTGGGCTGGCAGCCTGCAGGCCATTCATTCTGGGTACGCCCATTGCATGTCCCAGAGCCACAAATCCCTTGGAGCCAATTTTGCCCCAGAGAATGTGCTGCTGAAAGAAGCAAGCTGATGCACAAGTCTTGCAGTTTCATGGTGGGACTGCAAGCATATAAAGCTCTCCTGGAAACAGCTTTATACTTCCTGCATGCGTTGAGTCTTGGCATAGAGCTCTACTTCATACCGTCTTGATTTTTTACTTGCCAAGTGTGGCACATGCGTGTTCTAACTGGTTCTCAAAGAGAGGCTTTTAGCTCTGGTTGTAGCTCAAGATTCCTAATAGGTTAACTATGCGTGTTGAGCATTAGATACCAGTACATTGGTATCTCTATTTTATGATAAATGTGGGCTTTTAACTTCTATTAGCCTTGCCATTACCCTTAATCAGTGGCTCTCCTGGATGTAGGTATAAATAAAACACGTACAAAACATTTCAGAAACTCCAAGATTTAGTATCCACTTACATCTGCATGCTTAATTTGTATGTACGGTTATTGCTGTTCTAAGAGCATTCATGAAGCATTTGTTGGAGCACGCGCATACACAATTGACTCAGAAAATTAGCTGGAGAGCTTGCATGTAGATGTGTGTTTATATTGCCTGGAGAATCTTGGCCATGGGTTAAGATTTTTGGGCACAGCTAAGTTTCTACAAAACCCGTGATCCATATTTGATAACTGGAATCTGAATGAAAAGAAGCAGAAGGATATGCACCTCAATACGCCTCAACATGAAAATGTGATGGGTGGGTCAGGAACAGAGTGGTTGATAATGAAGAGGGAGGGTTAGGGGCGTGGAATAAATAGTTATTATGTGAAATTTAAACTCTCATGAAAAAAAAGAAACAACCAAGTGGTTGAGCAATCAGCCTTCATAGCTTGAATAGACTGTTTACAGTAACAAGAATCCAGTAAAAGCAGCAGCAATGTTGTCCATCAATCAAGTTATGATAGCATTGGTTGTCGTCCTTTTGGTTATGCAGTTTCTGAAGTTGCAGCGAGCTCGGAGATGCCTTCCTCCTGGACCCATCCCTCTCCCCGTTCTGGGCACCTTGCTGCAGCTGAACTTCCAGATCAACCGTGACCTCCTCATGAAGGTATTTACTTTCAGATAATCCTAACAGCTTAGAAGTCTTTGTGATTTGCTGTTTCTCGTGCTATTTGTGTGAAAATCATTCTGATGCTTCAACCTGTCCCCTTTTAACCGCCGAGTTTTGACAAACTCATGTGAAACTTAATAACCTTCAGGGATAACATATCAGATCTGAAGTCAGGGAAGAGAAATGCACTTTAAAGAGTGACTTTCCCAGCACGAGTTTTAGGCTTTCTGAGATCTGCTGTGTGTGTATGTGCTTGTGGTGTCAACAGGATCTAAACAAAGCCACAGAAGTGTTGTTAATGGGGGAAACCCTCGTCAAATAAACACCAGAAAATATCTTTTGGATGGAAAATATCCTCTATCATGTGAATAGCAGACGTTGAGACTCCTGCGAACTGAGCCTTGCTTTGTGCACAAATAAAACCTACCTGATGTCTGTTGGCACGGATCTGTGGCTCTGAATAGCTGACAGGCTCAGCTGTTTCCAGCAGTGAATGCTGGAATAGACATTTATGCCTTCTCACAGATAATTGGAGTCTCATGGAGAAGATGCAGAACATCATTCCAGGTTAGGGCTGGTCCTGTAATTAGCATAAAAACAGGTTCTTCTTCTGTTTGTTTGTGGTGTGTGGGATTTCAGCTGTGCTTTGCTGGCTTCTCTCCCATCTACAGCTGGCAACAACTTACGGCAACGTGTTCACCTTGTGGTTTGGATGGGCCCCGGTGATCGTACTGAATGGATTCCAAGCAGTGAAGGACGGTATGACCACACATCCTGAAGATGTGTCTGGGAGGCTGGTGTCTCCTTTCTTCAGAGCTATGGCCAAAGGAAAAGGTGCGGTGATTTTTTATTTTTTATTTTTTTGCACAGAAACATTATATTTACAGCTGCAACTCTTTTGTAGCTGGTACCCACCCTAACAGCACCACAGTGGCAGGGTTTGTCTATGAGGGATGACTTCCTCCAACCTCACTGTAGCTTCCACACTCCCCAGCCACACTGGCAGTTCCCAAGCTCCTGGTTTTCTTCTTCCCATCATTGTTATCTCAGGCCTGTACCTAGCCTGGCTAAGCAATCTGAGTTTGATTCAGCATTGATGAAGACCGTAGTTAAGCCACTTTGCAGCTCTGAGTTTTTCCTATTGGGCACAAAAACCACATTATAGGTGTATGCCTGTGAATTTTTTTAGGACTTTGCCTGTTGTAATCGTAATACATTGAGGTCTCCAAGCAGCTGCAATGGTCAGAGTCTTGCAAAATGTTTCCTGACAGGCTTCTACATCTCTACTTGCAGCAACACTGTGACATTTAGGAATGAGAGTGTTCTTTCGGGTGAAAGAATGCCTTCGTCTGTAGTAAATGTTAGCATGATAAAGAATTCTTCCTTGTGTGGACTCAGGGATTATGTTGGCCACTGGTCACATGTGGAAGCAGCAGAGGAGGTTTGCATTGAAGACTCTACGCAACCTGGGTCTGGGGAAGAGAGGTCTGGAACAACGAGTGCAAGAGGAGGCCCACCACCTGCTGGAACTCTTTGCAAGTTTGAAAGGTATCTCTGTGACAAACACAAATTCCTTTCTGCCATTGGTCCGATGTCTTTAGTGTATCACACTAAATCTTCTGTTCCATGAGTCATACGGCATCGATGTAGATTGGATTGGAAACACAAAGAACCCATTCCTGTGCTTTTTCAGACTCAGTGGGAGGCTCAGAATTAAACACTGCAGCACTATTTGCATGCACTCTGTAAGGCAGTGAGTACAATTTTGTTTTCATTACAACATTTTATCCTGATCAACCCAGTTTAGGAGCATTTGAGTTGAATTTCCCAATACTGATCATTATGCAAAGCACAGTAAACCAGGACATGCTGTGGCTAGCATTGCATCAATTAGAAGTAATTAAATCCAACCCAGTCTCTTGATTTAAGAACTAGGAGAGATGGAGTTGTGGCCACATGTGCAGGAGAAGGACTCCTGAAGCTCAGAACAGTAAGTTACTAAGCAGAGTTGTGCCTTGGGTGTTGGACAACTGCATCAGTACAGATCTAAATACATTTGTTTGCACTCTTTTTTTTTTGAAGTTGTGAAATTATTTTCTTACTAGTTTTCTTACTGATTGCACCATGGCTGTAAAAAATCAGTAGGATACTGATGGCAGCTTTTCAGGGGCTATGAGAAAGAGGGGGATGGACTCTTTAGCAAGGTCTGCTGTGATAGGATGAGGCAAAATGGTTTCAAATCAAAAGAGGAAGGTTTTAGGCAGGCTATAAGGAAGTTTTGTACAGTAAGGCTGGTGAGGCACTGTCACAGGTTGCCCAGAGAGGTGGTATCCCTGGAGACACCCAAGGTCAGGCTGAATGGGGCTCTGAGCACCTGATGGAGCTGTAGGTGTCCCTGTTGAGTGCAGGGAGTTGGGCCAGATGGCCTTTAGGGTCTCTTCCAACTCACGTGGTGATGATGATTATAATTTTGTAAGAAGGTTGCTACTTGTGAAATGCAGTGCTTGCTTGAAAGTTCTTTAGGAACCTATGAAGCAAAATATGAGACGTTCAGGGTGATGTTTATTGTTGTGGTTGCAGAGAAACCTCTGGATCCTTATTACCCTCTCATTCATTCCATCTCCAATGTAATTTGTGCCGTTGTTTATGGACATCGCTTCTCCAGAGGGGACGAAACCTTCCATGAACTGATTAGAGCCACAGAGCATATCTTCAAATTTGGAGGCAGCCTTCTTCACCATGTAAGTCAGTGATCTGCTGTCTTTGGCTGAATAACACAGGAGGTGGGACATGCAGATTTGAGAGGTGGCTGTTGGGCGTAACAGTTTCAAATGGGTGAGCAATGTCCCATGCAGCTCTACTGGGCATCACACTGTCTTCAGATGGGATGGTGATGCACTACATGCCAGTCTTCATCACTTGTGCTCATTGTCTCGCAATAAGTAGTTTACTCTTAGATCTTCACAGCAGTTTACTCTTAGATCTTCACAGCAAGACATGAGCTGATGGAATGCTCCTGGGTCATGTTTGGTACTCAGTTGCTCAACCTTCGTGCCCAACAAGTGGCCTGCATAGGGCATCATGATAAATGCTGAATGTCAGGTCTGAAAATGTGATACACGGTCCCTCTTATTTAGTCTCACTAATTTAGCGTAGTCTCTCTAATTTAGCCAGGTTTAATTAGCAGAATACAGGATGAGCTCAATAAGAGGAAGACTGAGAAATCTGTGTAGTAGTTATTTCCGGTTTTACTGAGGACTCTTTCAGAGGTCTTTCGGTGCAGAGTGCTTTGGACAACTACCCAGTTTGCACACCAGCCTTTGCTAGGTGGCCTTTTTGGGGTTCACCGACTGCCTTTACACCCCCTGGTGAGGACAGCTTGCAATACTTTGCTTCCTCGTTTCCTGGCATTCTCCACTGGAGGGCAGGATCTCGCTTCTAAAATGCCCGAGTACAGTTCATTCTGACTGAAGACAGGTTGAACAATTGAGTAAATGGCTACAGTTCATTCTGATGATAATCACTCTAATGTGGATTTTGGCTGAGCTTGAAGGTCCGTGTAACTCTGAGTCTCACCATTAACGCAGCTGGAAATTATGCTGTATGCCGTTTCACAACTTGAAAACATAAATGTACTCAACCTCAGAATATTTTATTATGAAAAAATCTCCACGTGCTAATATTGATATTAACTTCTTTTTAAAGTAGGTCTAAGTGCATTTCATGGTGATAGAGACTGTGGTACCTCTTGTATATCACTCCCGCAGCTGTATGAAATCTTCCCCTGGCTGATGTGCCGTCTCCCTGGTCCTCATAAGAAAGCATTGTCTTGCTATGACATTCTGAGCTCTTTTACAAGGAGGGAGATCAGAGAGCACAAGGAAAGAGAGATACCAGATGAACCGCAGGATTTCATTGACTTTTATCTAGCTCACATTGAAAAAGTAAGTGTGTGTTCTGCTTGCTCATACATTAGTGGGGTGTAAGATGAAAGACTGTTAAGTCACCCATTTGAGCCGTTCTATCACCATTTCTTACCCATCACAGACATCTCCTTGTGAATCCAGTAACCTGAGACTTGCTAAATCCTTTATCATCCTGGAATCCTATAACGTTAAGGTTGGAAAAGACCTCCAAGATCACCAAGTCCAACCGCCAACCCATCCCTGCCATGCCCACCAAACCCTGTTCTCAAGTGCCACATCTCCACAGTTCCTGAACACCTTACTGATATGCCACACGGTCTTGCAGTTCTTTCATTAAGGAGCAGTTAATGAACTGCAGTTTTTCTCAATTAAGGAATTATGTGTGGCCTAAGTGAAAGAACACTGAATTTAGAAGCAGACCACAAGAGAGCTGGAAAGGGATTGGAGAGTCAGAGTGCAGTGTTCCATATATTTGTATATGCAGTCCAGGATGGATGTCAGCCTAACATTTAGTTCCTGGGATCCTCTAGCTATATTTTCACATTAGCACACCTGGCCTTCCAAAACATTTAAGTACTTCTTAAGTCTTTCAGTGCTGTTATAAGATTTATGAAACCTGAACAGTGGTGGACCAGAAATTTTTGGGATGTTTCTGGGTAGAAATCATCCAACTTTGCTTATTAAAAAAATAGAGCAGTCTGTAGTAGACATGTAGGGGAAATACAAAAAGATACGATATTACAATAGGAAAAAATATCCTTCCCCCTTTCCATTCTGCTCCATTGGCAAAAGAAGGTATATCCTCCCTGAATGTTGGCAATGAATTCTTCAAAAACGTAACAGTGTCCCTTCATGATTTTGCTATATACATAATAAACCTCTATTTTTTTCTCACTTTTTGCAGTCTGGAGATGAACCCAAGTCTACGTACAATGAAGAAAACATGGTTTATTCTATAAATGACCTCTTCTTGGGTGGATCAGAGACAACAAGCACTACTTTAAACTGGGGCCTGCTCTATATGGTAGTGTATCCAGATGTCCAAGGTGAGAGGAAGCGGATAAACATATCACGTATATCTCTGATGCAGTAGAACGGCACAGACGTAGCATCTTAATGGATCTTGAGTTGGGTTCTGTCTTAGAGAGCAGTAAACATGACTGATGGCTGAAAATAATAAACCATAAACTGATGCATGATAGCAGGGATGCCACTTTTTGGGAACTTCAGTTTGGTTTTGTGTTGGCCCGGTATGAGTGCTGGGGGCTATAGGGAGTGCTGCCCTTCTGTGTGCTCTGTGGGTCAGAGGAGTAAAGCTAACCAGCTGAAGGGCAATTGGCAGCTTCATATTTTTGACTATCAGTCCATTCCTGAGCCCAAGGTATCAGGGTGTCAGTTTAATCTGAGGTTAAGTTAACTCTATGATGCATCTGAGTTTCTTGCAGCAGACGTTATTCCAACTGGGAGGAGAATTTGATGGTTTATCTGCTATGTCTATGTACTTTTTAGTACTTTATTTTTAAGTCTATCTCTTAAATATCAGTCACTGACACAGAGCAGTAAATGAAAACCAGAGAATCCTTTCTTGTGCTGGATAACAGAGAAGCCATTGTTAGATAGCAGAACATGTGCAAATACCCAGAGAAGAAGAGGAATTTAAATGGATGAAAGAGATGAAGATAAGAAAAAATTGCTTAACATGTATCTGTCAGACAATAAGGTCTACTTAATCTCGTGTTATTGCATGGTTATTATCACCCTGTAATTAAGGTTATGAAAGCGCTGACTCATCTAAATAATTTTTCTTATCTAAATATAACACCCTGCATATACTTGGGAAAGCAGGGTGTGTGCAGGATGATCCATGCCCAGCTTCTTGAGTCATATGTTTCATCCAGACTCTTGTAATGAACAGACACCAGTATGTCTGTCCCCTAACAATTGGTGCCTTTTTTTTTTTTTGAACCCATTCATAGCTTTGCCTGCATTGACACCCAATGACAGTGATAATGACATCTCCATTATGTGCCATATGGAAAAGTTCGGGGTTTTTTGCCTAATCATTGAAGTGGGTTCTCCTTCTCTGAATTACTGGATCAGAGAATTGCTTTTTGGAGTTACCTGACCTTTGTGATGGGCTGCTGGCAGTTTTAGAGCGGGTTTCATTGGAATGAACACAAGCAGATCAATAGAAAATGGACTTCCATGCACTTTAGTATTGCTTTAAAGGGCCTGGAAAAGACTAGATGGTCTGTTGTAAATCTAAGGCATTTTTTTTATGCGTATGCTGCCTCTCTTGAAATGTATGAAACAAAATTATGCTCCCAATGCTCCTGGGCAGTAAGTAATTTAAATGGTACTACTCTTGACCAAAAGTGCCAAGAAGCTGGCATTGCTTCATTTAACATGTCCTGCATGAGACCCGTTTTCTTTTAATAGAAATTAGGCTTTTAAGGTACAGATTCACCTTGCTTGAATTCCAGACAGCTGTGACTGTATTAGCTGTAAATGGCTGTAAGTGCCCAAGGCACCTAGCCAAAAGAAAACACAATGATAAATCAGCTATCTCTTGCACTGCTGCATAAGGTAATGCTTAGTTCTAAAATTCCGAGCAACAAATATCTTTTCTTAATATAGCATCAAATAGTGTCAGACCCAGTAGAGTTCCTACACGTTAAAGCTGTTGGAACACCTCACTGACTTTCCTTTATGAAATTGGCCTACATTTTTGTATTAGTTTTGTTGCTGTCCTAGTAGTTCTAAATGGAAAATGTCTTTGAATATGGTGATGTATTTTCCCACCTGAAATGGTGAATATTTCCCCATAGACAAAGTGCAGAAGGAGCTGGATGCTGTTTTGGGTCCTTCCCAGATGATCTGCTATGAACATCGGAGAAAACTGCCCTATACGAATGCTGTGATTCATGAGATCCAGCGCTTCAGCAACATTATCTCTATTGGCATGCCCCGGGTGTGTGTGAGGAACACGACATTGCTGGGATTTCCCCTCAAAAAGGTGCCATTTCTCACAGTTGATACAGGCCTTTCCTCTACCAGCAGAACAAATTGTGGATTCCAATCTATTTGTACCAAGGCTTTCCCCTCAACAGAACTGGGGTTGGGTACCTCTGGGTCAGAGTTTCAATTTCTTATTGACAATTTCTTATTGACATTTCTTATGGACAAGGAACCATTTGTCTGGTTGTGATGAGTGAAGTGGCTCTTGGGAGAGGGTCATTGGTAGTGGAAGATGCCAAAGGGTGGAAGATGAGATTTGGGCCAAAGACAAGAAGTTGGAGATTGGTCCTGTAGGATACCATGATTCATTTTATACAGCAGTAGGATGATTTTGAACTGAATTGTTGTCCACAAGAAGCCTGAAAAATATCAAGCAAAAAGCATTAAGGTTTGCAACTTACTTTTGTCAGTGAGACTAAATCACAGAATCTTTTAATGTGAGAAGTGAAAACGGTACAAATAATGTTAGTTTCTATTGACACGGCAGCTTCCACTCTCAGGCTTGAACTGATGTTTTAAATCAAAACCACGATGCATTCCTCCCAGTTCTTTACTTCCTGCTGGAGAAACAAAACTTACCAACCTATAATGCTGAACACTGAAAGTAAGCAATGTTTAACGCTGGTCTCACCTCTCTGGCTGCTGAGAGAAGATGATCAGCCAGAATTAATGTTTCTCTCATTTCAGGGCAGCATTGTTCTTCCAAATATTGCTTCTTCTTTGTATGACCCAGAGCATTGGGAAACACCTCGACAGTTCAACCCTGCTCATTTCTTGGATAAGGATGGAAACTTTGTGAGCCAGGAAGCCTTCTTGCCGTTCTCGATAGGTAAATCTACTGACGCCACAAGCATCAGTGGGCTGGGTTGGGACTGTAGAAGTAAGACATCTATTGAAGACCTGTTAGTCGTCTATTTTAAGCCTCTTTGTGAAAAACAGTGACCAAATTGAAATTATTTCTGGTAACATTTCCCAATCCAATTGTAAACGTCTGTTCTTCTGAACAAATAATAACATGGAAAATCAGAGGCATACTGGTAAATGTATACATGCAGCTTGCCCTATTTTCGGAAGGAAATTCTCTGCTAATGATTATGGTTGTTCATTTGTGGCACACATTTCAACTCCAGGCATATATTTGGAAAGCACTTTCAAACACTTATGCTGATGCTTAATGGATAGAAAACTGGAGCATGGTATCTTTGGGAAGAACAATTCTTTATTCTTCACCTATATGATTAAACAAATTCATTTCAAGTTGTCGGTCAGATAAAAGATTTTTGGTGTAACTGAAGCAAAATTCAAAGCAGAAGGGGTGCTCAGATGTCTACAACAGGAGATAGGGTTCTTTATGAAGGCAGAATTACAGAAAATTTTGTGTCATTGCTTGGCTTAAGTCCTATAGGGATTCCAGATGTAGTGAAAATACTCTTGCTTTATAGAACGACTGAGGTTGGAAAAGACCACAAAAATCACGAAGTCCAACCGCCAGCCCATCCGCACCATGTAACTAACAGTGTCCCACAGTGGTTATTCTCAATTATGTGACAATGAATTATCTGCTCCTGAGGTCAGAGTGATGAATTCACCATCACTGCCCTCTTCTTCCCGCAGGGCACCGGGTGTGTTTGGGGGAGCATCTGGCAAGGACTGAGCTCTTCATTTTCTTTGCCAACCTGCTTCGGGCATTCACCTTCCGGCTCCCTGAGGGAGTGACGACGATCAACACCGAGCCCATTTTTGGGGGCACACTGCAGCCCCACCCGTACAAGGTTTGTGCCATCCCTCGCTAGGCTGCGGGCATCACAGACCACCCGCACGGCAATCTTACTTTGTGAATATATGGTCTCGAGACCATATATACCAACCACATGGTCTTAAGACTGTATTACTTTTCCCCCTGTTGCTCAGAAAGTCCCTTTTGTCTACATTAGAGGATTTTTTTTCAAACCCTGTTATGTGCTCTTGAAGGTGATCTCCGTTTTTTAACTTGATCTTCTGATTGGGAACCCACAATTGTACTCAGTAGCCATGAAGACATCATGTAGATGCTTTCTAGCCCGGCAGGTTTAGACACAATATCTGCTGAATAAGTGATAACATTGACTGCAGTCTTCAATAATTAAGTCATTATTGCTGAGCCATTCTACTGTCAAAAGCAATGTAGTTTGGAAAACCATGAGCGGAAAATTCTGCCTCTTTATATTATTGTCATCACTCAGAATGTTTCAGTCAATTTTTTTGTAGATGGTAATTAATAAAAGACATGAAGGAGAAATATTAGCAGCTCTTTTTGTTTATGGTTTATTTACAGTTCACTGTGATTTTCTTGATTTAGAAATTAGAGCTGATGGTCAACTGAAAATAATGTATACAAAAACCAGAAGTGCTTTGTAATTGCCTCAGAAGTTCAGTGGTGTACCTGAAGCTACAAAGGCTTGCTGCAGGCACAAAGTACTACTAGTCAAGTCTAATTAAAGAGTCTGTAATAGCAGAAAAGGAGAAAAAAAAATTGTTGAGTAAAAATTTCATAGAATCATAGGTTGGAAAAGACCTCTAAGATCATCCAGGCCATCCTCAACCCACCCCACCATGCCCACTAACCATGTCCCTCAGTGCCACGTCTCCACATATCTTGAAAACCCCAGTTTTGTTTATTTTGTCTGAAAAAGACTCATAAATGACCCTACCCTTTCTTGATATTCTTACTTCAGTTTGGGAGGATAGGACAGCTGAACGGACGATCATGTGCTGAATCAGTCATCACTGAACGTTGGCCACTGCGTGATGGAGATGAGTTTAGGCAGTCTACAGTGCATCACTAATTAAGATCTGTCTCATTACTTCTTGTTCAGTTGCTGATAGGACGTCGCATCAAAATAGAAAGGCACTTGATATTTAGCTGTTATTAAATTAAATGGCAGAATAACACTGGTGAAATATGGTAGACCACGTTCTGACATTTCATTTGACTGAAATCTGTGTGCCCTGTTATAAACTGATGTCAAAGTCTCTATGGATTTGCATGTCTGTGTGGATAGATAAGGCAAAGCAGAAAATGCTGTGATCCAGGGGCACTGGGGCTGTCACTGCTTCTTAAAAATGAAGCATAAAACAGCAATAGCATTGCAAGCATTAACATCATTGCTGTGCAATGCTGTCACTGCTGATAGCCATGTGCTCCCCCAGGTCTGCTTTCAAAAGGGAAGCTCAGAAATAGGCTGAGATGGAAATGGAATGGCGCAGCCCAAAGCAATGGGCATAGCTACTGCTTGGCTGGGCACAGGGCACTCCAGAGAGCCCGAGTGGGGTATTTGCAGTGCTGGTATCAATCTGTGGCAGGAGGTGCTCACTGGGTGTTACTGTTCCTTAGTCCTTAGTGCACAGGTGCCCAGGAGAGGGCACTCAACATCGGACAAAACGCTTTCTCAGAGGTAAGAGGTTAAGAAAAATGGGTCACGGTGCAGAGATTTTGCAGTCCTCTTTTTATCCGGTGAGGATGAAAAAAATAGGAGTTCTAAGGAAAGGAGAAAGGTAAGGAAAAAAATTAAAGCCTTTCTGGGAAGAGAGCATTACAGTTAGTATGACTTTTTTCCCCTGTTATCAGCTGGAAGACAGATAATGCAGCAGGGAGATGGGAGCAGTGAGTACATCTTTAGTAACTCCCATTATTTCTTTTCTAGTGGCCTGCTTGCTAAACTTGCCATGGAGCAGTGCTTGCTTCCTTCTGGATCAACTGCAAAATGTGGCAATGAATGAAGACCAAAGAAAGTGGTGGCCCCTTAAAACTGTAGTATATCACGAAGGCTTCGGGAAGTGGACAATTTAATGCCTTTTCTTTTTTGCTTCATTTCTCAATGAAAATGGTAGTGTTGATCCAGAGGCAAATACGACTAACGTTGGCGATGTTCATGGAAGATTTCTGTCTAGATTAGGGAGAAGAGGTTAGAAAATAACTGGATTGATGTGATGTTTTCACATTGGCGGGGCTGATTCATCCCATGGCACTTAGGGAGCAGTGTCAGCCTCAGAGCAATTAGCAGCTGTCTGTGAGAACCTGTGGAGGATGGGAAAAGGTCAAACGTTTGTTTGTCTTCAGGAGGTGGGAGAAGTTGCAGAGGTATAAATCAGCCTGATGGCGCTCCTTAGAATGTCCTGGCAAAAATAATCATGTTGAAAGACTGGGAGGTAAAGAGAAAAATCTGCCATCACCAAATAAGGTCGACTCAATGTAGTTTTCACTGATGGTGTGGCTAGAGGTCTGGTTTTAGGAGAAAAGGCATTCATGTACTGCTTTTTAATGCGGCTCTGGCGCAATCGCAGAAAGAACGTAGGGAAATGGGAGGTGGGTGAAGCGTTGCAAAACTTAAGGGAAATCTCTGGGAATGCTCATGGATGGCACCCTGTCAGACGGGAAGGATGAACTGAGTGGGATTTATGTCTTTACCTAGTTCTATTCAGGGTTTAATCAAAGACCTTGGTAGTTAGCACAAACACCAAGCCTGCTGCAGCCCAATTTCTTGAAGTTATCAGATCCCAAATTGCTGCACGCAGCAAGGTGAGAAACATTCCCAAGCTTGCTGTGGTTCGTGGAAGCCTGAAAGTAACACCTTTTTATTTGGATTGGTTACTTTCATGCAAGTATGAAATCTGTGATAACTCTGGTATTTCTCCTTATTCGTTCGAGTGTCAGATGGTTGGAGAGGTGAGGGTGACCCCATCCCAACACCTGTCCATCAGGAATGCCAGTTTCCTCTGGGGATTTTCTCTGGAGAGCTTTCTCGAGCATTACAGTTCTCACAGATCAGTAAATCGCAGCAGGGAAATGCTTTTTCACCTACGGAGCGTTCTGCAGTGTTTTGAGTTGCTGAAAACCCAGAGTGTTCCAGTTTGATGTCCAGAGCAAAGATATCTTACTTAGATTTTCTTGGATAAACGATGTGGCAGGAAAACCAGAAATATCTCATGAGGAAAATCCTGAGGTGTTGCTTGGAATTATGAAAAAAAAAGTCTGATGTTAATATTTTGACAGTGCATCCTCTGAGCAGCCAGGCAGAGGGCAGCAAAGGTCTCTTGGACAGAGTGGTGTGTGCTTTGCTGGAACCAGCTTGGCGAGGGCTGGCTGTAAAGGTACAAGTCTCACTGGGCTGTGCTGCAGTTCATTACGCGTTCATCTGCCATCAGCATGAGTCTGGCTGAGGATGGGAAGGAGCTGCTGCGCACGCAGGTTCCAATGCTATGATATGATGCGTTTAATAGGTATCTTGGAGATTTTGGTATGACATAGCACTGGTGAATCATAGAACGCAATCATAGAGTCATAAAGGTTAGAAAAGACCACTAAGATCACCAGGTCCAACCCCAACCCACCCCCACCGTACCACTAACCTCAGTGCCACATCTCCATGGTGCTGGAACACCTCCAGGGATGGTGACTCCATCACCTCCCTGTCAGCCTGTGCCACTGCATCACCACGCTTTCTTGATTACTGGGTACAGTGCTATAATTCACTGTGACCACGTTCCTCTGATCAAGATAAGAGGTCCGTATTTTCTCTGTATTTACGGTCTCTCCCATAGATGGGAATGCAACACACTGAGGAAGCTCCCAAACAAATTATATCTCATATATACCCTCATTTTCTCTAGGTGAGACAGAGGCATTACACCGGGCACAGATGTTGGAAAAACAAAGTAATTATACAATTTGTAATGTGGGAATTGCAACAAGGCTTCGAAGCAGAACGTTGTTCCATTTACCCTTTCTCCTTTCATAGAATCATAGAATCTTTGAGGCTGGAAAAGGCCTCTAAGATCACCAAGTCCAACCCCAACCCATCCCCACCACACCTCTAACCATGTCCTTCAGTGCTGCATCTCCACCGCTCCTGAACACCTCCAGGGATGCTGACTCCACCACCAACCTTGGCAGCATGTGACAATGCACCACTGCTCTTTTGAAGAAGAAGTTTTCCTAATATCAGCAAAAGCAAACCAGAAATTATTAAATAGAATAATTTTAGCTATTTTCCACCATTTTCATTATTTCATTCAGCTATGTTTCTGCAGGAGAGAAATTGGGACTGAGAATTTCTGGCTTCTTTAGGCTGAGTTTGACAAGAAGATGAAGACAGAGCTGGTCAGAATGATTCCCCTTGAACAGCACTGTCAGTGGATCAAAGAAATCTCTGTACTCCATGCATCTGAGCAGCGGAAAATATCTCCACAGCTCAACTTGAAATGCTCAGTGAACAAAGGTAGAGGACTCACCTTTCTGCCTGCCTTCCTGTCCTGAAAGGTGGGTTATGCTGCAAGTGCAATTGTTAAAAAGATGATTGCTACGTTACCAACAGGCTGCAATGAGTGTCTGCATGTAGCAAGCTGCCTTGCTACCCAGTGACAGTTGTCTGATTGCATGTTGTGTTAAACAGGCTGCACAGAGAGCTGTGGGTGCCCCATCCCTGGAGGCATCAAAGCCAGGTTGTATGGAGCCCTGGGCAGCCTGATGTGTTGGGGGGCAACAGGTCCATGGCAGGGGTTGGGGCTGGGTAGGCTTTGAGGTCCCTTCTAACCCAAGCCACTCTGTGATTCTATGAATACCTGCTTGCTTGTATTGGAATTTTCAGGCTTTAGGAAATTCTGTATTATTTCATGTTTTTAAGTTGGTCCCTCTGGAGCCTTCATTATGAGGCATGCTAAAATGTCACTGTTTGATCACAGATTGTGTTATTCACAGGGTACCGCTGGGACAGGACGGACGTTGCCAGTGGTATGGGTGACCTCCAGTATCTCAACACCCTTATCATCCAGTGGGTGCCTTCAGCCTTACCACATCCTCAACATTTGCACTGAAGTTAATAGTGCATGTATACACAGCATTTCCTGTTGCATCCTCATTGCAGTGTCTGAATGCTGTGTAAAAGAGGACAATTAAACCTTCACAGCTCCTGGAACCATCACTCTGATACTGCTAACGGGGAAACAGTCCTTGTGGCTCCAGTGCCAACAGTGTCAAATAACCCTTTGTGCTTCATTGGATGGGCTCAGGGACTGAGTCTTCCAGCACATATCAACATCTACAACTACTAGAAAGGAGGTTGTGGTGGCGATTGGCGCCTTTTCCCATGTAACAAGCAACAGAACTAGAGGGAATGGCCTCAGGCTGTGCCAGGGGAGTTTCAGGATGGGTATTTGGAAAAATTTCTTCTCCAAAAGAGTGGTGAAGTGTTGGAATAAGCTGCCCAGGGAGGTGGTGGAATCACCGTTCCTGAGGGACATGGGTTAGATGGGCTATATTGGTGGTAGGTGGACGGTTAGACAGGATGATCTTGGAGGTCTTTTCTAACATTGGTGATTCTGTAATCCCATGGTTCTATAACAAAACACAAAAATAACATAAGAGGAAGCATTTGTTTTCAAATCACAACTTCAGTTGCTACAAGTTGTGAGTAAACTGTGCTTCTCCAGACCTGGACTTTGTTGTCTGAAGATAGACATCCATTAAGTGAGCATACAATTAGCAGTTGGCTACATCCGAAGGGTAGGGACTGCGACTTGCCAAGCATTACATAGGCATTCAGGGTGAGAAGCCAGCTCGAAAAAGTGGTTTTCTGTTGGTGTGTCCAGATTTTCTTGCTCTTCCCTGGCTCTTCATGACAGCATCAGAATTCTGCAGCAGAGGGATGGAGGCCTGAGACAACAGACAAAGCCTTCTGTCATCCCAATTTGTTCACGGGGCAGGGCACTGACGCACTGCTGCCAATAGGACGTGGCACATCATTAAAGACTTTGCGCACACAAGAGTCTGAACTGAGCTCTGACATGGGAACAGCAATCTGAGTAAGAGGTTCAAGTGGAACTGCGTGGCATAGTTATCTTGCAATTAAAGTATGCAGGGATGTTACCTCCTTTCATGTGCATCCTTTTATTATGGCAGTATTGGGAGCGATTGACCGTTTCTGTGCTCTTGCTCAGCACCAGGTTGAGGTGCACTATCTGTGGTTGCATTTGGTCGTGTGGTTCTGTTTGGCATCCATAAACCAAACATCACAAGGACCTCTGGGGGTAAAGTCTATTCATGAAAGAGATTATTATCATATGATTGTGAGTGCTTTGTTTAGAAGAATTTTCTCCTCCTGAAGGTGTACTAGAAATACCAAGAATAAAGAAAGACGAAATTATCCTACTGTTTTTATAAGTACTTAACGAGAGATAAGGATACATTCCCTAGTAACAAAGCATACGAGGCCCATCGGTCAGCAGAGAAATCTTCCCGTTTACCCATGGATATTTTTCTAACTGGAGTCACTCTGAGCCCTGACTGAGGTGAAATTGGTTGTAAATGTGGGAAATAGCATCACTTTGCAGAGGTCTCCATGGCTGAAGGTTGAGCTGAGGGGAGTCACCTGGCTACCAGCCCTACAAAGCTCCATGTGCGGGAGCTGTGCCTATCTCTGGAAAGCCCTACAAAAGGAAAAGATCAGATCGTCTTGCCTGGAAATCCCCAGCTGCCTTTTTATTGGGACAGTAAATAAAAATTAGGTCATGTTTTCTTCTTTTTTTTTTTTTTTTTTTTTTCCCCTTTGCTTAAGTGTGGGGACGTGTCCTTGTGCTGCAGTTGCTTCATGTGCAATCGGTTGAGAAACTTAGGGCCAAAGGACTGCGTTTTCCGTGCCAGTGTTGACTGCTAATCTCTTACACATTTGTTTGTTCTATAGCATCTGGGGCTGCCACCCAACGTTGCCTCTGATCCGTAAGTAATTGGTAAATGCTGAAAGCTGCTGAGTGTGCTTTCCATCTTTCTTGAAAGCCACACGAGCAGAGGTGCTGTAGATGCTGGAAGGCAGCTGCATGGCAGAGCCATACGTGACGCTGTCTGAGAGCTTTCTTCCACGGGAGTTTGGATAAACAAGGTCACCGATTAAATGCGTCCCTCCCTCCTGCAGGGAACTGGCAGAAAATCAGTGAAGAACCAGCATGGCGGCAGCTGCTGGGAGGGAGGGCAGATTAGCAGGGCTTGTCAGGGCACAGTTCTGTCTGTAAGATCAATTTTAAAGGCAATTTCTTGCCACACATGGTGTGCAACCCTCCTATTCTCTTCGTATGAACACCTCACGGTGCTTGTCCCCATCATCCTGCTGTCCTTGGAAGCAAGAAGGAAAACTCCCCGAGCAGGGAAGAAAGGCATGAGTCAGCTTCTGGCCATTCACGTGGCCCACTGTCACATTGCTGCTTTAGCAAAACAGATTTCTTCTTTTAGCAGCTTAATGTGGTTAGTGCTTCACTTTGTAAGGCTGCTGGTTGCCATCAGGCTGGAGATTTAGGAGTGATGGGAGGTTATTGAGCTTCCGTGCTACTAGCTCTTTTTTTCTTTTTCCCTTTAAGATATACAAAATTAAATACAGAAATCTCACTAAATCTTCCTCCAAAGTATTTGGGAGGCTTATTTATGATCCTGAGTCAAGCTGTGAAACCGGGGATGTCATAGAAAGTAACCCAGCCTGAGATAAAGTCTGCCAGGGGTGAAGCAGGAATGGCAGCGTAATTAATGGAAGGCTCAGAACTGTCACCACTTCAGGTTTGGTTGGAGGATGTGATGCCTTCTCACAGTTACATGCCAACCTGTGACCCTCTGCGATGCCCAGTTGGCCACCTCTGTCTCAGCCTTCCCCTGTACTGTACCTCCTGCAGCTTTTCTTCTGCTTGCCACACACAAATTAACGACTCTGGAGAGTTGTAAATACCTGACTGCAAAGGATTTACAATGAGAGGTGTAAGCTGAAGACAGGCAGTGGGAGTTGGTACAGCTCCGCTTGTACTAATCTGCGATAATGTATTGCTACAAGTGGAGTGTAGTAATTATATTACTGAGTTGGGCTGATTCTGCCTTTCATGTTTCACAGCTGACTATTATTTAAGTTCCTGCAGTGTGGATGTAGGGGTATTAATACTTGTCTGATTAGCAAGTCAGCTCCGTTACAAATTTTAAATATAAATAATCCTGTAGGGCTTGTAGGAATAGATATCTTTTCTTTGACATATCATAAGTGTGGTTAATAATGATAAAGCACCCTAAGCTACTTGATAGATTGGAGAACCAGAGAAATGAAATCATTGCTTATTGTTAGTACTGTATAAAGTAAATTGAAGTTATAGGTCTGTCCTTATGGCTTGAGTGGGTTTTTGGTGGGTTTTTTTTTTGGAAACACTGCTCAGAAAGAATGGTGGTGCATTGGCGCAGCTGCACAGGGAGGTGGTGGAGTCACCGTCCCCAGAGGTGTTCCAGAACCATGGAGATGTGGGCAATGCTGTTGGTAGGTGGATGGTTGGACTAGATGCTCCCAGAGGTCGTTTCCAGCCTTAATGATTCTATAGACTAAACCCCCAGACATCCTAGTTTGGAGAATATGAGCTGTTTAAAGGTAGAGATGGGACCTGGGCCACACTGGTCCTGCAAATAAATGTTGCTGATTGTGTATCTGGAAGAGGAGGCATGAGTCTATTTATTAGTTTTGCATAGATAAGGTCATAAAAAATGACTTTTCTATTCCGTCTTCCCTGTATAGCGCAGGCATGTAGGTATGCATGACAGCTGCAGCGTTGGGCCAAGTGAAGGAGACAGAATGATATCACTGAGTCACTTATTTCCCTAATATGCCAGGTTTGCAAAATACTGCATGTATGTGGGAGGACAGGGCAGTTTCTTGTTCAGGCTTGCGCTTCATTTTTCAATGAAGATGCTTTCTCTTTCCAATGCAAGATAAGATCCTCTGATAATTGACATTCTTTGTGCCTTCCCCCTTCTGTGTCGTGCAGTAGGTGTGAATCCCTTTGTTATCAGAGGACGGATTTTTGACGTGTTCTGTAAACTTACTGACAACTGGTCATCGTAGCCAGGATTCTGAAACTGCAGTTGAAACTGCAGAAAATAAACCAAGGATAATAAAACCCTTAACAGGAGTGATGGTCTCAAAACTAGAAATTAATAGCAATTAGAAATTTGTATTTAATTGTTAGATACAGCATAATTTTTATGTTTTGATATTGTGATGTATGTCTGTAATCATTACCTTTGTGTCATTAGTCCTCACTTGAGGAAAATGCTATTCGTGTACTGGCAGGCAAAGCCAAATTTGCAACTACGTGTAAAGATAACTAAGATTTGAGACTAAAACACCTGTTAAGTCTAACCTACTATTTACATTCTGGCATGTAACTCTTATCATCTGAATTCAGTAATTAGGAGGTGAACAACTACGTATGTTTTTAAGGTTCTCAAGGCTTCAGCAGAAGTCATTCCATGTTTTCAGGTTCTGGCTACCTACAAACAGCTCGGTATGCCTCTGGTCAGTGATCAGCCTGATCTATCTCAGGAATGGGAATAGATGGGGTGCCAGGAAAGGGTAGGCAGTGATAAAGAGGGAGGGACAGAGGGAGGGAAAGAACTGAGACTCTACAGGACTCAGTCTGCAAAGAGAACTGGTGTAACGAGGAGGAAGATCACCTTTCCCAAGCTCCAGTACTCTATTACTGATAGAGACAAGCTGAAAAATCAGCTTTGAAATGCTGACAATTAGTCAAGCTTTGGTCATTTTGGTAATTTTTTTGTTAAGTGTTCAGTTTCTCAAACTGCAAAAGGCACGCCAGCAATTCCCTCCTGGACCAATTCCTCTCCCATTGCTTGGAAACTTGTTGCACTTGAACTTTCAGTTTCGTCGGGATCTTCTGATGGAGGTATTTATTTTCAGATACTCCTAATTGGTTAATTTTTGTCACAACTTAAAGCTGATAAATTAGCAAGCAAATGACATTTTTAACTCTTAGGAGAGTGGCAGACAAAGTTTGAATCAGAATATCTTGAGTTGGAAGGGACCCAATAAGGATCATTGATCCCAACTCATCTTTATATGAGTGTATAAAGATGAACTAGATTCCTATATTCAGGTTATGTGAAATAAGTTGGCTTCACAATAAGCTCAGTCCTCAGTGGTTCTTAAGAATCAAACAAACTTGTGAATAGGGCTTCTGACTCATTATTTAGCTAGGAGAATACCGAGTTAAGAAGATGCTGCTCCACTGCCGATAAATCATCAGGGAGGTGTCACTGCCTATAGCAGGGGAGCTGGAACTAGATGATCTTAAAGGTGCCTCCCAACCCAAACCATTCTATGATTTCATGATTCTAACTCCAGATGTGTTACTTTAGGAGAAGTAAGTGACTGCTGTGACCAATTGGATGTAATTCTGGTGGTGCCTTACACAGAGTCTACCACTTTTTCTGTATCACTGTGGGAGTAGAGTCCCATTCTTGCACAAAGCTCTGTTTCAATGATTAACTGAATTTCCTCTTGTAT
Source organism: Bambusicola thoracicus (assembly GCA_002909625.1). Taxonomy (NCBI): domain Eukaryota; kingdom Metazoa; phylum Chordata; class Aves; order Galliformes; family Phasianidae; genus Bambusicola; species Bambusicola thoracicus. Next base: position 16,887 of record PPHD01000316.1, on the reverse strand, counting down.
CTCCTTGGGGTTTTCTACTGTCTCCAATGGTCAGTGCTCTTAGTATTGTGACTTAGCTGCAACCTACTGCAGAGCTGTTGACTAATTTGTGGTTCCACCTTCCCTCCTGGAGCACACAGAGGAAGCAGGTTTACTCGGTTGGTTTCCTCTTGCAACAGAAGGGTTACCTGGAGGCACAGAACCCTCGAGATGTGCACAGTGTGGCTATTCTATTGACTAGATACAAGCTTTGGGGCCAGATATGACACAACCTAAAATACGAAGTTTTCTTTCTTTTGGTGCAGCGTTGCTGCAGTCTGTGCTTTGAAAGGAAAGTCACTTCCCCAGGGTAATTGAAGTTGGCTGCTGCAAGCCTCATTCTCAGAAAAGCATCTTTTTCTGCCTCGAACTGTAATTCTACTCATAGGAATGATGTTCTTAGCATAAAACTGGCCATTTGGCCAGTGAGTAGCAAGTGTGGTATCTACTGGAGATGTATGGAGTTTCATGTGTTCTCTTCTGGCAACTTTCCCATCTACAGCTGGCAAAAACTTATGGCAACATATATACGTTGTGGTTTGGGTGGACCCCGGTGATCATACTGAATGGATTTCAAGCAGTGAAGGATGGCATGACGACACACCCTGAAGATGTTGCTGGGAGAATGGTATCTCCTTTCATCAGAGAAATGGCCAAAGGAAAAGGTGAGATTTTCCTGCACAGTGATAAATAGTGCAGAGTAATGTTGGCTTTGCAAACACTTCTGCCTCAGCCTTGTCAAACCCTCTATCCTCTCGTTCGGAATGCTCTTCCAATGGATACTGCCCAAATCCCCTGTTAGCCCTCAAGCATAGCCTGCTATCTGTCGTGATGCCTTTTATCCTGAGCTTTCCCAAGCCTGGGAAACACTCCAGATCCGGTTGTTTCCAGGTGACTTTTTTCTCTGTATTCAAGATGTGTGCAATCCTAGCTCAGGACTCAGCAATCTTGCTCTCTTCATGGAATAATCCATCCTGCTGCAAGGGATTTTGCTGCATGTTACATGAACACAAAGCATCCTGGTAGGTTTGGCAACTATACGTAATACATGTGGTTGCCAAACACCGTCCATATAGTTTGGATATATTGGGCTATGATTTCTGATTACTGAAATTTGACTTCCTAAAGATACTTTTATCACAGTGTGCTCCCCAGTTTACTCCATGTATTTCATAATATACTATTTTTAATTGAATCATTTGTGTATATGGTAAATATTAATACACCAGGGAATGCTCTCAGGTATTCTACTGGCAAGTGGTCGCTCGTGGAAGCAGCAGAGACGCTTTGGTATAATGACTCTACGCAACCTGGGAATGGGGAAAAAAGGCCTGGAGTACCGAGTGCAAGAGGAGGCTGCTCACCTGGTGGAGATCTTTAGGAACCTGAAAGGTATCTATCTGCTATGAAATTAGACACTTTTCAGTTCTGGATCCATAGCTTCAGTATGAAAGCTTACTTCCGTCTTTCTAGGGTCAGGGTGGGTACAGAATGGGATATCCAAACTCACTGAAGCCTGAAGAGCAGACTGAGTCTATTATACAAATGGAATTTCTTAAAAAGCTCTTTCTAAACTTACTGAAGTTGTAAACTTCTGAAATCCTTCTTTCTTGGGTTTATCATCTATATATCATTTACTGAATGAACAATGATTTGGTGTCACTGAATGTCGTGGCAAAGTCAATCATGGATTTTCCACAGTAGGTAACTAAGGAGTATTGCAGAGATGAATCCATTTTTCAAACCCAACAATGCCAAGTGCCATGACATCAGCTGGGGATCTTAGTGTCTGTCTGGCTAAATAACTATTGGCAATAGAACCAGAAGTAGGAGGTGAGAGGGAAACTTCAGCAGATTATCTGGCTCGATGTAGCATCCAAGTCAGGACTCCTTCCATCCAAATAATTTTTGATGGATGTCTGTCTCATATCTTTAAAGAAAAGATCATCAGAAATAATTACAGTTTCAGATGTAGAGAGTATATAATCATTTTGTTACTTTGCAGTTTCTTTCCATCTATTCTGCCTCTTTAGCCTTCCCTAGCACAGCGACTGTGGGAAGGGCTATGATTATGTTTCAGAGCTATGCTCAAAGACTACGTATTATTTTAGTGAGTACACATTTATGCCACATCTGTCCCCATTCATGCCCCAGCTCAATAAATGGAGTATTTTATGTGGTCTCTATTAATCTCTTGTTCTGTCTGTGTAAGGAACAACTGAAGAAAACACTGAAAGTGAACTCTAGTTACTGTGTTTGCAGGAAGACCTATGGATCCTTCCTTCCACCTTTTCCATTCTATTTCAAATGTAATCTGTGCTGTGGTTTTTGGATATCACTTTTCTGATGAGGACAAAACCTTCCACGAGCTGATCAGTGCCACAGAGAAGATATTTAGTTTTGCAGGCAGCTTCTTTTATCAGGTGCGTAAACAACATGCTATTTTTTCCTGAACTGGGTCAAAAATGAAAGGGCAGTTACAGAAATAGGTCTTCACTAAATGAAGAACTATTTGCAACAGTACAAAACCAATATATATATATATATTCTCTGACAGTCTCAAGATTCAAGTTTTGTCTGAGATTTTTTGTTAGATAGCTCCCATGAGATACAACGAAGGCCAACTTTGCATCCACATTTTCCCCATTAATTACATTTTAATGTTTGCACTCTTAACAGCGAATTAACTGGGTAATGGGGATATTCAATGGCATGACAAATTCCATTGGTATTTGAGTTTTATAGGAAAAAGGAAACCAAAACGTTGATGAGGTAGTAAACCTTCAACGAATCTATCCTATGATAGTAACTCTATTCAGGTCACCCGTAGTAAAGCTGCTATTTAAGCTGATAGTTGGAAAGTCACTTCAGTCCTGCCTCAGTAATATGGAAGGCTTCAGATGAGGTTCAAGATACCCTCTAAATCTGCACAGTGCAAGGACAAATTATAAATTATGTCAGGAAGTAATGAGACAAATGTCTGCTACAAGCTTATAACATTCCAGTCCAAAGGTTTAGGGAAGAGAGACTCGTGTAACAGGATGAAAAAGGCAAACAGGACCCTTTAGTGTTTCCAAAATACTTTCCCTTCAATCCAGAGAAGTGTCTTACTGGATTTTGGTGTGTAACTACCCCTGGTGTGTCACTCCTGCAGCTGTATGAAATCCTCCCCTGGCTGATGCGCCGTCTCCCTGGTCCTCATAAGAAAGTGTTGTCTTGCTATGATGTCCTGAGTTCTTTTTCAAGAATGGAGGTCAGAAGACATGTGGAGAGAGGGGCACCAGATGAACCACAGGATTTCATTGACTTTTATCTGGCTGAGATAGAGAAAGTAAGTGTTCGTTCTGCCTGGTTGCACACAGATGGAGCATGTAAGGCTAAACAGACAACTAAATCATCCATTCTGAAGCCTTATTGTAGTCTGTTGTATTTCATAGGCTTGTTTACACAAACAATGCCATAATAAGCCTGCTACTCTTCCTCTCTGCCCAGGTTATTCATTTCCATAGCAGGAAGTGTCCCGTGAGCTAAAGAGGCTCTGTTAAGGACACAGAGTTTTCTGGTTCAAACTTTGTCATTGTGGAATACCTTTGGAAGCTAAAAAGCAATTTGGGATACCTAAGAAATATCTCCTAGAGGTGATGATGTATATGTAGCTACTACCTCTGGTCATCATCTTTCAGCTAGTCAGGCTGCCATGTTGGCACATGGGCTCGGGAAGAAGGTGATGCATCCTTCTTTTTACAATAGATATGAATGACTCCTAGAGGATTTACTAAAATAAACACTTCAGAGGCAAAAATGCATCTTTTTATCTGAATTTTCTCCAAATGGTTTTCTATTTCACTCACTATAAGAAAGAACACTTGGATACCTTTCTTCCATCACTTGACATCTATCCTAAACTGAGAGAGGACACGATTGTCATGATCTCCTGTTAAGATTCTTTTATTCAGATGCTTTATTCTTTGTTATTTACTGCACTGTTTGATAGCTTACTGGTGAGACCAAGGCCCACTAAACCTCATCCCCAAGTCAACAGGCGTAAACCTGCCTGTTTCTTCTTATTTTCCTTTCGTAAATGAAATAATATTTCACCTCATGAAAAAGAGCAGTGCAGACTTACAATGTACATTTGAGAAACAATTCACCTCTTAGTACTCACCAAAAACCATAACTCTGAATATTCTTTGCTCATGTGCCAGCTGTGGAAATAATGACCCTCAGGCAGAAGGCATGAAGGATGATCTAACTTTTATGCTTTAACTTCAACTTTTTATCATAATCTACAGTCTAAAGACGAGGACAAGCCCAAGTATGATGAAGACAATTTGGTGCATGTTATAAATGATCTTTTCCTCGGTGGATCAGAGACCTCAAGCACAACGTTGTACTGGGGACTGCTCTATATGGTAGTTTATCCAGATATCCAAGGTGAGAGAGATTCTTGCTGTGAAATACTGTGAGTACAACCAGTGTTAATGACTGAATGTAAGGAGTTGCATGCACAAAAGCCATTAGATGAGCTTGGCTCTGACCCTCTGAGATCACTGAAACCATTTTGCTAAAATTACAGCAGAAGGAGAATACAGAGCCCTGTCCTCTGAGCTGACCAAACCAGGTGGCTGAATGGTTCTCTTCCATTTCTGGCACAACACAGTGCTGAGCACGCTGATACTCCTAATATGCCACCGGATTGCTTGATCCCTTACTGGCCAAACTAGTTGGACAAACCTTGGCAAGTTTTAAAGGGCTGCCAGCTGCCCTAAGGAAGGCTTGTGGTTCTGATAGAGTCAGCTGCCTCTTCCTGTATCTTTCCCTTCAGGAAAAAGGTGGAGATGTGCAAGGTAATTGGCACAGTGTAAAACCTCTTTGAAGAGCACTGTGAATCCTTGTCTTTGCTGAGTGCTTCAGCAAAGCACAAGTCGAGGCAGTGAGCATTCATGGAATATGGGTGGCCTCAAGATTTTAGTAGTAGTGCTATCATCTCATCTTTAAAAAACCACTAATGTTTGTCACAGATTATTTAGGAGAAAACAAAGCATGAATGTGGAATATCTGCAAGAGACAGAAAGACTGCAGATGCAGAACAATTAGTTTAAGGGGAGGAGTCTGGCTGCCTGATGTGTAGAGACATTTTCAAGCAAAAACTGCTGGCAGTACACACAGACTGTGTCTGTTTTGGTTAATACTGCAAAAGAGATTGCTCATCTAATTGACACCCATCCCATGAGTGACTGTAGTTCCAGGCTGAGACTCCTCCATCTTACACCTATGCTTGGAAGAGAAAGGGTATGGCTAGGGCTTAAGAAGGACTCCTGAGGTCCATTTCCCTTCTCAAATGATGAATATTTCTCCATAGAGAAAGTGCAGAAGGAGCTGGATACTGTTTTGGATCCCTCCCAGACAATCTGCTATGAGCATCGGAAAAAGCTGCCCTATACAAATGCTGTGATTCATGAGATCCAGCGCTTCAGCAACATTGTCTTTGTTGGCCTGCCCAGGGTGTGTGTGAGGAACACAACCTTGCTGGGTTATCCTGTCAAAAAGGTACGGATATTTCAATTTAACATCACGTCTTCTGCCTATAAACTGTTCTCCAGGCGCCATACTCCTGGGTTACCTGCTGTGGGTTATCACTAGAAGTGTCATTAAGACCAGCAGTAGAAGTGGTCACCATGATGCAGTTGTACCAAAATCAATACTATTAACTGCCACTGACATGGCTGCAGGGCTGGGAGCTGATAATTTCCAATAGAAAATGACTAACAGCTCCCGTTTTCTAGGAGGATAGTCCTCGAACCACATGGTATCTGCTCATTGAGAAGAAATGGCAACAAGGCAGTAGCAACTGACAGGTGAAGTGAGTCAACAGAACTGTATCAGTAGTTTCTTCCTTGCAGGGCACCATTGTTGTTCCAAACATAGCATCTGTTCTCTATGATCCTGAGCAATGGGAGACACCTCGGCAGTTCAACCCTGACCATTTCCTGGATAAAGAAGGAAGCTTTGTAAATCGAGAAGCCTTCTTACCGTTCTCAGCAGGTAAGCACACCAGCAATTCGAGTGGCCCCAGCAGATTGGATGAAGGATACAGAATAGTGAGTACTGCTTCAGACAACACCTTATATCTCCACTATTTGCTGCTTTTAAAGGATAGTACTGACTCGTTAGCTGCTGAGGGAGACAATAATGTGCTGTCAGGCCCCACAGTGCTCTTAGGACACTGCAGGGGGAATGCTACTTCAACACCTGATCTTCATAGGTTAGTTGCATGTTGCGGTCATCCACCGATTCATTTGTCCTGTATTATTCTTCATATGTATTTTTTTCCCTGATGAACAATGTGACTCCTGTGTGCTGGAATTGCCTTCAATCCCTTCTAAAGGAACAAGCTGAAAGAAAAGCAGAAAATCATCCTCATGTGCAAAGTTTCTAGTTACAGAACCAAAAATCCAGTTGCAAAAGAAGGGAAGTAAGATAAAAGCACAGTTTGGGATCACATTCAGCAGTTAAGCTCTTACTCTGACAGTTTGGTTTTAGTATCTCTGCTGACACAGAAAGGTAGTCACTTAAATGCCTTTGTAGGAGTGGTTTATTAGTGCAAATGGAATAGCTGGGTTTTGTTTTTCCTCTACTTGTCTGCTAATCCAGAAATGTGAATGCATTGTTAACTTGTTTTCTTTAATTTATATGATTTCTATGCTGTTCATACCATCGGTTCCAGGAAGGAACACTTGGCAATTAACAGTAGGCCTCTTGCTTTGCCTGTATATGACCAGGTTTTGTTCAGTTGCAAATGCTGTTGCTAGGTAATTTTGACCCGCTGACTTTAAGTCACTAAGAAAGCATGTACAAACTACTGGCAGATTCTTTGGGTCTGACCATGAAGCTCAAAATGTCCTTTTAAAGGAAAGTCATTTTCAGCCAGGTTGAGAAAGAAATGATGGTGATACCTCAGGGCTTTTCATTTGATGCCTTCTAACACTGGAAGGGAACTTTCTGAGAAAGAATTCAGGAAGTTTTAGCTCTGTGGTGTTCAGAAATCCGGCCCTGAACAAAAGAGTCCCCTCTGCTTATGACAAGAGTGAAAAGACTGTCAAATGAGTTCATAGACACTCAGCATCATTGCCCTCTTCCTTCTGCAGGGCACCGGGTGTGTTTGGGGGAGCATCTGGCAAGGACTGAGCTCTTCATTTTCTTTACCAACCTGCTACGGGCATTCACCTTCCGGCTCCCTGAGGGAGTGACGACGATCAACACTGCGCCCATTTTTGGGGGCACGCTGCAGCCCCACCCGTACAAGGTTTGTGCCATCCCTCGCTAGGCTGCGGGCATCACAGACCACCTTTACCTCAATGAACTTCCTCTCAGATGTATAAACGTTCTTTGAGCAGCCAGTATATTGACATTAGTCTATCACAGCACTATTCAGAAAGTGGAGACAACCCAAGATCCAGACCGCCAATACTTCTGGTATTGTCCTTGTGAAGGTCCCAGGCACTCTTGCAAGGATCTATTATTACTTTTTTTCCCCTTTTGGAGAGCATCTGAAGAACGACACCATGGCTCCCAGTTGTGAAGATTGCATTCTGTGCCTACATGTCCTAGCCAAGTAGGATTGCCACGGTGCTCGCTATTGAGCAAACCTCAGTGAGGTTAAGCAGGAGACCTCAACAAGAGCTGAGCAAGCATCGTTTCTGTGAGTAGTCTGACCTCGAGGCATTTGACTATGGAAAGTGCACATTTAAAGGCCTACTTTGGTTTTACTATCCCGAGACACTTTAATTTGTTGGCAGGTTGGAAATAAAAGAAAATAAAATGGAAACACATTGGAATATGAGCGCATTACTGTCTGAGTTTGAGGTAAGCGTCTCCCATGGACAAGGCGAAGAGTCAATGTGAGTTCAAATGAACTTAAATTTCACAGTTACTAACAGTGTGAATGTGCAACTCAGCAGTGTAATCACTGTTATAATGTACTGCCAGTTTATTTTGTCATTTTTAACAATTTGTTTTTTATGATGTAGAATCGTGCTGACTTTGTTTGGGTTGCTACAAGGTTGAGACCTTCAGCTCTGTAATCAGATCTTCCACTTACTGAACACAGTAACTGGCAGTAGAAGACCATTATCAACCCTGCTTGGAAGAGGTGTAAATTGTGGGATGAGATATTCACTTTGCCAGTGGATTTCACTGCTAACTGTTCACAGCAGAGGAACGCAGAGGCTTTGGGAGACACGTCTGGAGACTTTCTCAACTCACAGATGTTTCCCATCTCTTCATTATAACCCACACTGTACTCCCAGTCCTCCATTCAATCTCACTGCAATCTCTCCCTCACAATTTTCAGTTCCTGCTCCCATCCGTTCCTTATCCACATAAACTCTGTTTCAGGATTCGCCTTCTCTTTTGGTTTCCCACCACTTGTATCCTTCCATCATATCAAGGTTCGGTTTCTTCTACGCTTTTCTGCACAAGTATTATAGACACATCAGTGATGAGCTGAACACAACCAGTGAGTTATAGGTGGAGTTTGGAAGATATCCTTTTCTTCTTCTTTGTGGTTCTACACCACAGAAAGGATCCCACAGTAACTACAGAGGCACTGGAGGTAGCTCAGAGTAAGAAAATATAAATGAAGATTTGATGCGGGAATTCAGAAGGATCTTTGTCCTATCGTAGTTGCTTACAGGCACTTATCTCATTCAAGACAGAGACAGTTGAAGTCTATAGCTGGAGGTGACAGCCAAGTTTGTCTGTAGCTATGACAAGGGAAATTGCTGTAGTGTTCTTGAGTCCAAATCACTTTTGGAAAGGATTCAAATCTTGGAGTTCAGTAAAGCTATAATCACTGCTATAAACTTAGGATTAAACTTACATAAGGGTCACAAGTGTTTTTATACTGGGGTGTAAACTGTTTGGAATTAAATCATTGCGGTACGTATGAACGTCCTAAGTTTAAAATGGAGAAGAATGTTACTAAAAAGAAGTGATAGCTACTGAAAGTCATGCTGAGATCCACCAGATCCTGGCACTGCTCCACCAAAACCCAGTATCAGCAGGCTGGAAGGGAAATCAGAACAGAAATGGGTTTCACAATAGCAATAACTGCCATGAATAATCCAGCCTGCTGACTACACACCATATCAACTGCTGTTCCAGGGCCTACACACTTCAGCTCATTCTCCTTACCAGCTTTATCAGTGCTTCTCCTCCACCCTACCCTCCCATCCTCCTCCTCTTCACTAACTCTGATGAGGATTACATCTCTTGCTGCCTTTGCCCACTCCTCTTGTCGTCTTGCTACTCACTGAAGAGGCTTAATGAGAATATATGTTCTCATGGACTGGAACATTATGTCCTCTGAGACTCTCTCCCTTAGAGAACAGCTCTGCTTTCCCTCCCAGGGATCATTTTCCCTGTACTTGTGCAGGGTTGCAGACACCCAGCTCCTAGACTGTGTGCAGGATATGGGGACAGAGCTGAAGTTGTTCCAGGTGATGGAGAGATAGGACGGCAATGAGCAGTGGGATCATGGAAGAAACCATTGTTTCCATGTTGTGCTGAGGGTCTTTAGCCACAAGTGTTATTTCCAGGCACCCCTGGTTACTACTGTCCTTTAGGACTTTGTTGGTGGCTCCTAGAGGTGAACCTCAGTACAATGAGCCATGAGAGCTTTGTGCCTCGCTGTGCTTGGCACCAAAAAAAAAAAGCCAATCTGAAGGAAACTGGGTTGGCTCAATTGGCTTCCCTCATCCCCTGCTCACAGCCCTTCCCATTTCCCTACTGCCTCTTCAAGTGCTGCTTTATTTCCTGATCCCCTTGTCATCACTGAGCTGCCCACTGGTTACAGACCCCAGGCACATGTCTGTGTTACACCCTCAGAGATGTGCCAGGCAGAAAGGCATACACCCTGGTGCCAATGACTGGGGTGATGTAACATTTAAGTGAAGTGACTAACCCTCCACCCCATCTAATTTTTTAATATAATCAATGTCAACCACAGCCTCAAGTCTCTGAGTTGTGGTAGCTTTGTCATCCTTAATAATATGGTTTAGAAGAGTTTGAAACCAGTTTGCAGGCGTTAATTCAAGTGAAAGATCCCCAGCTGGATCTATTGCTTCGTAAACCACTGCAATTCCTTTGGGAAAAAGCCAGATCATGTCACAGAACTGAAGAGATGGCTGCTCTGCTTAATATTTGCAGGACAGAGGGAATCTGAAAGCAGAAGCCTACAGGATTTATATTGCTGGACATGAGAGGAGAGAGCTGCCCAACTTCATATGGTGCCCAGCAGTTCAAAGGTTCTGGTTAAGGAAAACATTACCAAGGCGTCTGATACTGACATCCTCTACTAATTTTTGCCTTGTGTTTTTCTGTTTCATGGTAGGGTTTTCCAAGATAGCAATATTTCAGGTTAGATATTTGCAAAAATTTCTTCTCAGGAAGAGTTGTCGTGCATTGGTACAGACTGCCCAGGGAGGTGGGGTGGAGGGGGTCACTGTCCCTAGAGGTGACCCAGAACCGTGGAGATGTGGCACTGAGGGTCGTGGTCCAAAGCAGTCACATACATGGGTTGATGGTTGGATTAGATGATCTTATTGGTCTTTCCAACCTCAATGATTCTATGAGTAGCCTAACAACCACATGGAAGGTGGTGTGTTAAAACTTCAGGGCAAACTATTCATCCTGGCAAAAGGAGAAAGCAGCAAGTAGAGAAAAAGAGAGCCCTTGTATAAAAGTTTGGGAGAGTTTGCATCCCTCCAAAGGTTAAAACCAAATGTTTTCTCTTCTGTTCAAACAAGTCGTTTAGGTATATGGTGTGAATCAAAGGCTCAAGGTATGTTGTCCCTGTTGATGCTCCAGTGTATGAAATCATGAATCGATTGCTTGTAGTGGGGAAAACTGACACTGATGGGATTCCACTCTGCAAAAACCTTCTGTCGTACAAGCATAGCACATTTGGGAAAATTTTTCTGTAGTTTTGAGGAGGTCTAAAGAATTCCGTACACACAGGAGCCAACAGAAAAGGAAACATTCACCATCTCTCCAATGGAAGGCATCAGATGCAATACAGATGGGGATTGCTTAAAAGAACCAGAAGGAATGGTACAGCACGTCTTGTAGGTGAGCTATTTAGCTCCTCACTGAATGTTTGCTTCGGTTCAAATTTAATTGGATGAATTTTCAGCAGGAAAATTCCCTTTGGGTTGTTTCACACCAATGCAGTGCTTCTCATTTGTCCCATTCTAACAACCTTTCCTAATGCCTATCGTGTGCTGTCAAAATGGAACATCAGACTGGTGGAACTTTCACTGACACAGTATGGCTGTGCTTATGCTTCCTGCCATTTACTCCAAATTAAAATGGTTCAGTGTAGCATACTTCGGTCTATTGCCATAATCTTCTATTTTTTGAACATTTGAACATCTTCCAAACGAAACCTTGACCATGTGCCTGCTGAGACGTAGCTGAGGCTGGAAAGAGATGGTCATTCAAGCAACTTGCAACCCTGAAGCATGAGCTGAAATGCACTTAATGCTATCCGTTTCCCTCTGAGTGAAAGTCTTGCTGCTGGCTCTTTTTAAAGCTTAATTTATTCATTTGCCAGATGTCTTCAGGTGATAAAAATACATTGTGAATGGCAAATCAGATTTTCTTCAGTGAAATTTCTGGCCAGAACAAGAGATAATGTGCTGATTGAATCGAGGTTGCACACATTTCCTGTAAGGCTTCGTTAAGAAGCCACAGATCATCAGATGTGAGATCTGCATTCAAGCTCATGCCGTCAGAACAGCCCGAACTGGGAAGTGAGGGTAACCCGAGATGAGGAAATCCCTCCCCATAAAATTAGTATGCCATAAATGTCATTGTTTGCCTGCGTCTTCTTTCTACACTATGCCCATTATTTTTTACCACCGTGAAACATCGCGTTAATAACATCTGCAGCTGACGTAAATTTCAAGAAACGACCAGCTTCAGTGTCATTGAAGAGCTAGTTTATGGAGAGCTGGAGATAGGTGAATATTTCAGTTTCAACGTGGGAAACATACAGTTAATATACCTGCAAAAATCACACTGAGCTCAAATACTCAGTAGAAAAGAAAGAGGTCTATAGATGCATGTGCAGAAATGCCTCGTGGAATAAAGCAAAGGAACCTGTTTGAGAGTATGACTGTGTAGGGAATATTACCTCTGTGTGTCTGTAACAGCTCATACTATAGATCAGGCAGATCAGATAAGCCATGTGACGTAGGGATTGGAGGACAAGAGATGGCAAATGTGCGGTCTGAAGAATGGCCCTGCCAGATTAACACAAAGCACTGCAACCGACACAGCTGGGTGTGCAAACCAAATGGTTGGAGATCTGGGTGCTTTGATTTGAGTCAGTGAGTCATTTCTGTAAGATCAGATTTGTGGATCAGAACCGTATCTAAGGAGTATCAGTACCTTAACCTTTTTCTGATGTACAGTAAGTGAGTTTCATTTCACCCTTATACCCAAGCCCTTTGAGATGTCTCTCTAGATTTAAATCACACTGTTAGAAGTTGTTCTCATTTATTAAGGTAAAATACACAACTAAGCCTTTTTTGCCTTCTACTGGTAACTCAGCACAGGAGGTCAATGCACTGTGAAATGCACCTAGTAGCTGTATAAGAAAGATGCCCTCTCTGAGATCAAATCTTACAAAGGCAGCGGGTTTTGCTTGCTTTTTTATTATTATTATTTTTACTTTTTTAGCTTGGGTGAGTACAATCCAGTACACAGAAATGGTTTACAAAGGAGTAGCGAGGGATGACTTTATGATTCCATAGGAGTTCAGAGAGCACAGAGCCAATGCGCAAGAAGGCAGTGTGTGGAGCCAGGAGTTGGACTTGATGATCCTTGTGGATCCCCTTCCAATTCAATGAATTCTATGAGTCTATGAGATGAGAGGATGATTCCTTGGTATTCTTGCCCGTGCCTGCCACTAAAATCCAAGCTGCAATGGGGACAAATGCTGTGAAATGTATGGAGTAGTATGGAGAATTCAGAGATGTACTGCCCTAAGGAGATCCAAGGGGCTGTCAAGTATGGTCATCAGAGCCATGGAGACTCAGAATGGGGTCTGGTCTGAGATGGGACCTGCCATTCTTGCCTACAAAGAGTCCTACAAGGGAAAGAAAACTAAAAATATGAGCACCACAAATGGAATATGATCAACAGAAAATACAAAGAATCCAGGAATGAGCCACAGGACAAAACATGAAAGCAGGAAAGGCTGCAAAAAAGCTACAGCAGCAATTAGATCCCAGCTGACTGTATGGCACTGTAGCAAAAGTCTCTACAGAAACCCTGCCAGTTGTCAAGAAACTCAAGAGGCTCAAAGGATTCTTTCTTTTGCTGTCATTCAGGTGAGATCTTTCAGACCTTTTGGAAAAACACAGATTCTGGGAACCATGGTTTGCTGAAGTCAGCTGGATGATGGCTGCACATGCTGTCATGTCTGCTGCACTCATCTCACCCCTTTCTTGCCTGAAGATTAAAGGCAATCCCAGCTCTGTGGTTTGATGAAAATGATCTGTTTTGGGTTCTCCATGACCTCTTTTTGGCAGCAACACGAACTACACTGGCTACTTTGCATTGGGCACTGCTCCATGTTCTGTCTCAGCCAAGAGGAAAGGAGAGACTGACGAGTCCCATGTAAAACCATCTGGATGGTGCTTTCTCAAAGAGCACGCCAAGGTCAGCACAAAGACATTACGATGGAAATGCAAAGGTAAACATTTGTAAAACTGCATCCACATGGAAATTTGTACCCTTGGCGAGTAGACAAACACATCTTCGGTTTGCTGAGAATCACAGATGCATCCGGGCTTGTTAGCTTCATCTTGCTGTGCTGTACCCTTGCACAAAGTATTCACTCCTTTTTCCATTCTTTGAGAGTCAGAAGGAAGGCCAAGAAAGGTGGCACGTAACAGGACTGTGAGAAGACGCTCTCACTTCATTCAGAAACAGTCACAAAGGGACATAAGTGCTGTTTCTGACAGCTGTCCCAAGAGCTCCTTCCCTACTGATGAGTGGTCTGTTTTATTGAATATCACTGGAAAAAGATGCATCTCTTCTAAAAGAGGAGGGATTTTTCCCATCCATGACTAAAGTGCCCCACTTGGGTGCTAGTGCAGGGACAGCCCACAGGAGAAAACTTCCTGTTGATCACAGGAAGGTGTTACTTCTCAGTGGTTAAATCTGCAGGAAGAATGGAGTTTTAACTTCCCATTTGAAGGTGAGTGTCTGCAGAAAGTGAGTTAGGAATGCACGACAGCATTGGTGCCCAAAGGTTGAGCCACGACTCCCACCCATCATGGGGATACTGACCAAACTGACGTCCATCCTTATGCTACTGGGCAGTTAAGTGAGAGAGTCTTATTAGGCAATTAGCTGAGAATGTGTCAGTGCATTATTAAGAAACCATCACCAGAGAGCTTAGTATAACTTCTGTACAGAGTAGTTCTCTGATTCCGGTCACCGGAGCATTTAACATTAACACATTTAATGTGTTCATAAGACAAGTTCAAGTAGGAGGGACTGTGAGAAGTAAGGAATTCTGATAAAGACTCATGCTGCCACTAAAACCATCAACAAGAGTGTGCCAAAAGGGGTGGTTCTGCTCACTTTGTCCTTGGCTGTGTTCTCACTCTGCTTCTGCTGCAGTAGTGAGACAGCAGCCAGGAGGTGAGCATGTTCAGACTGCTGAGCTAGCAGAAACCTATCCTGCAACCAATAACGAAAGGCTTTCCCTTAGATCAGCTGGATGAAGTCACTCACTTTATGGCTCTCTGGTCACAAGATGCACCCTGGTGAAAGAGAAACGAGGGGATGGGACCATTTGTTTTCAAGGCATCTTGCTTCTAAGTAGATTGCAGACTGATTATAAAATGAAACTACATGAAGCAGCTTGCCCAGAATCACACAAGATTTGTATGTAGCTCAGCAGGGAAATGAACTAGTTTACTAAAGTCTAAGCTAATATCCAGACCAGGATATCAGTCTTATCCTCACTGTGATACCTCTTCCATTCTTCCTGCTCACTCTGTGTGTCATCCAAGGGATGCACTCTCTTGCAGCCCATCTGTGTTTGCTTGGGACCAGACATGGTTCACTTGCCTGTGCTGTTCAAGTGCTCTGATCAGGCTGATGCCTACAGGGAGTAGATCTGGGAGCAGAGGGCTCTGGGGATAGCAGGTCACAGCTGGGTGAGGAGGGAGATGAGGACAGCAGTGTTTTCTGGAAGTTGAATTTTTGTGGGTGTTGTCATTTTGTCTGGATTTCTCTGGCATTTTTAAAGATCCAGATGGCCTCCAGGATCAACACCTCTCCCTTTCACTGGTATTCTGTGGACACTGGACTTCTAAACTCACCATGAAACATTCAACTGACTTTTTTTTTTAATAGTTTTATGAATTGTTCCTAATATATCCTTGGCTCAAAGGCAAAAGTATCTTTCTGCTCTTCCCCAGCTTCAGTATGAACACTGAGCTTTCTAAGCAGAACTTCAAACTATGTGTCTCCCAGTGAGACTTTAGAAAGGATTAGCAGTGAATGGAAAGGGATTGTAGTAATAGTAGCAAATGCTGCAATTCACTGAACAGTCATTCAGTCAAGCATAGCGCCTGGGGAAGCCTGTTACTACAGTACAAGCTACAAGGTGGAAGGGAAGGAAACAGGAAGAATAAGCAAAACTCATTAAAGAGAGGCAGCAAAGCTTATTTGCTTGATGACTGAATCTTTGCTGTAGTCCTTATTTTGCTAATACTGCCATCAGCTGATTATGCCTTGACACACTGAGGCTCTGGAAGGCTTCCTTAGAGGCCTGGGCAGTGCAGGTGCAGCAAAGTCAGAGAAACTGCAGCACACTGGAGCTGTTCCTGCTCCAGGCCCATACTTACTGTTGGGGATAGGAATGAGTTATATTGCTTTTAGTGGAAAGGACAAAGAAAAGCTTTATTACCAGTGGTATTAAGATTTTAAAGGCTGGGCTGAGACAATAGTTCCTCTTCCACAGAATTCTGCTGATTTGGGGAGGGCATTGCAAGCGTCAGTTATTATCAAAGCTGATACATGCTGAAAAGCAATGAAATGCATAGTTTAGAATCTACAGGTATTGGTCTGTATAAGTAAGAAGCTGCATAGAACAGCGGTTAGGTGACATTTCATGTACTACAGTGTGAGACCATCATCATCATCTCCCTATTTTCCTGTGTGTACAGAAGAAAACACAGATTCTGCAGTTCTCTGAGTACTAGATGGAATCCATTTCAGGGATTCAAGCACTTGTTGTTTTCTTTCCTTTCCACCTTATTTGTGCTATTAATTAAGGTAAAAGCATGGACTTCCAAATGCTGTGAAAGCCATTCTTCAAATTACTCTCTCCTACAGAAAGCAACCATTAGCCAAATCAAGTGACAGCAACTAGGCACCTGATCATATTTGCACGAGTTGCCAGTATGGTCAGCATATTTCACAATCCCTGGCAACATCTTTGTTTCCAACAATTGCAAAGGAGGAGGCCTGCACCCACCTCCAAAGTGACGCAGTCCTGCCTACAGATGTTCCTGAGATGTGGGTTCAGCAACTCAACATTGACAGTGGATTCCTGAGAGCAAATTGCAGAAGCCGATGCACATGTGGAAACTGTGCCTAATCAAACTCTCCACAGCTTCATAGACATTCTGTCTTCACCAGTTCTCTGGAAATCACTAGTGCAGAATGATGCCTCTTCATCTTTTGAGAGTTCATCATATGAAGTGCTACAACTGCTTGAAAAGAAATAAGATCACATATTTTGTGTAGACAGTTACATAGGTGTATGTATATAGTTACATA
>PPHD01000315.1:0-75550 GCA_002909625.1 Bambusicola thoracicus | reverse complement strand
ATAATACACAATAATGTTCATATAATAACTATATTAAGTCAGTGTATTGCCTCCTGAACATGCATGATGCCTTGGATCAGAGTAATGGTAGACTGCAGCTCACAGTCTGGTTGTTGACTAAGATGTAACTTGGGGACCAATCAGTGTTGTGTCTTTACTTTCCTCCACTTATTAAACTTCTTCCTTTGGAAGCTTGGTGACAGATTTTTCTCCTGGCTTGGCTGGTCATTATTTCTCCTCTTTTGGATTTGTGGTCCTGAAGCATATGCCTCCTTCACCTGGATCAAAGGGCACCCCTATGGGCTTTATATTAAGTAGCACAAAAGCAGCATTTTTACGAGGGAAAACCATTAATTTTGTGAATAAAATAATACTTTAAGGTTATTTCTTCTGATCCTGAATATGTACAGTGATTGTATGTATTGTAAATTCTAGGAAGAGAAATTCTGACAGCTAATAGAGTGGAAAGCGTTGAAGATTTGGCCTTTGACTGGATCTCAAAGAATCTGTACTGGACAGACCCTCGATACAGAAGCATAAGTGTAATGAGGCTTGCAGATAAATCTAGAAGAGCTATTGTTCAGAATTTAAATAATCCTCGATCAATAGTGGTTCATCCTGTCATTGGGTAAACAGTCTTTGATTCTGTCTTGAAATTACGTGAACGAGCTAACTTTTTTTATTCACTGCACTTCAGAGTTATTTAACACTAGCCTTAACTCTTTGACTGTACGCATAAGTCAAAGGATCAGGAGAAGATTCTTTGTAACACTTGGGCATATTTGCAAGTATTACCTGGAGAATGCATTTTTGCTTGATTCTTCCTCCTTGTAAATTAGTTAAATGAAATCTATAAGAATTTTAACAGTATGGATATATCATGTTGAGAGGGACGAATAACTTAAGTTCATCTTGGAAATCATTGTACACAGGATAAGTATTGTCAGTATCACTACTGACTGAGGAGGGGAGGGAGGTCAAGGCGAATTATGTGGGTTTTCTTAAGTATGGGGTAAGTAAGTTCTTAAGTATGTGTCTTCTGGTGTGTTCTTTCAGGTATATATTCTGGACAGATTGGTTCCGTCCTGCTAAAATTATGAGGGCCTGGAGTGATGGATCACATGGCTTACCAATTGTGAATACAACTCTAGGCTGGCCTAACGGCTTAGCCATTGACTGGAGGTAAGGACAATACAGTTGGGTCAAACTGTGTGCGCTGGCACTTTCTTGTAGACGTTTTTTTTTCCCCAACTTTATAAAAACCTCTAAAATGCAAGGTTTTCTCAGACAACACCCACTGCCCCTTTCCTCCACTGGTATCATATTGACTGATATAAGATTATTATTAAATGTTAGTTCTTCGTAATAAATATCATGACATTTGAAGAGATGAGACATTTTCATTATTTCTAGTTCTCTAAGACTGTATTGGGTGGATGCCTTTTTTGATAAAATTGAGCATAGCACCTTTGATGGACTGGACAGACGAACTCTTGAACGTATTGCTCAGATGACTCACCCATTTGGCCTTACTATCTTTGGAGGTAAGCCTGGCATTGAAGAATACTACCTGTTAATATCACAGAATGCTGTTCATATGATGATATGTGAGTATGGGAGATAACACGTTTTTTGCAATATTGTGTTTTGACTAGATGTCTAACTCATTTTAGTCAGATGAGCTAACTCTTAGTGCAGATACGCTGTCATAATTATATCTTTCAAGTTGGGGTGCTTCTCTAGAGATGACTAGCAATTTCAGGATTTTATTAATTATATGTAGAATTTATTATTGGATTTATGACGTGTGCAAAGAAGAATAACAAATCTGACCCCACTGGATATTGTGCAAAACCTCTTCAGAATATTCTAACCCCTTCAAAAAAGAGGCCTTAATGAATTATTTTAAAAACTGTCTTATTATTTGGAATGTCAATACAGTCTGTTATATATTGCATTAAGCAAAATCTAAGAGGGTTTTTTTTTCTTTTTTTCCTAAGTTATATTTGTCTATAACTGTTGCAGTAATGATGGAAGTCCTTCAGGTTTGGTTTTTTTTTTCAGGAAATAATTATGAAAAATTACTACATTTACATGAAATGCCTTGCAGTTCTATCTCATTGCTTC
This sequence comes from Bambusicola thoracicus, assembly GCA_002909625.1. NCBI lineage: Eukaryota > Metazoa > Chordata > Aves > Galliformes > Phasianidae > Bambusicola > Bambusicola thoracicus. The sequence goes on along the minus strand of PPHD01000315.1, from coordinate 73,423 downwards.
ACATTTTATGTCATTCTGCACTGTAACTGTTGTCTGTTGAATGTCTTTCAAAACAGGTTATGCCTATTTCACTGACTGGAGGCTTGGTGCAATAGTTCGAGTGAGAAAGTCTGATGGAGGAGAAATGACTATTATTAGGAGGGGCATTAGTAACATTATGCATGTTAAAGCATATGATGCACATTCCCAAATAGGTGAGCTTGTTTGTTGTACAGGTGAAAGATAAGAAATACAGAATAAGAGACAATATTTTGGGACATTCATTTAAGATGTTTCTTTCTCAATTTTAAAGTGGCTTTACTTACAGCTGTGACGTGTGAGAGAGACAGCACAGATGCATACAGTCTCAGGTTCTACATTTGGGTGACTTGTTACTGTATACGGTTTTTCTCCACCATGTCTGTTTCTTTATTTAATAATCTTGACAAATGGAATTTTGATTCCACTGTATCTTGTGTTACTTTATCACCAATTACAACCTTGTATTTATCTTTACCCAGTAGAAGTTTTAGTTAAACAGAACTACTTATTTTGAAGGATTGGATAAACTAATTGAACTAAATTAAATTATATTAATTAAACTACTATTCTTAAAGTGGTCACTGTGCATAAATCTCTAACTCCTTTTTACTCATCAATTGTATGCAGTTATATGATCTAAAAAAAGGTTTTGATATTATAGTTATCTTGGTAAAATACCCCATGTGCTCATCGAAGCTTATGCTAAGGTTCACTACCTGTTTGGTATCCGAACATTAGATCAGGTATGCTTGTCTTGCTTAGACAAAAGTTCTAATTTACAGTAGTGTATTTATTTGCAGATATTTGCCGAAAATTAGCAGAATTTTTTGGCAAAATTGTATAAGGTGTTTTTGGCTTTCTTAAACTCTTGTGTCATCGAAGATTGTATGGAATCAAGGACTTGTTTTTGAGTTACTACTGCTACTGCCAGTGAGCTTCACCCTATTTTGCATTGTAAGCAGAATCAGATTTTGCTACAGCACTTTTTTTTTTAAATTCTTTTGCAGTTACTCTTCGCTTTTAATAGTTTCCAAGTTGTTATTAATAGTGTATACATACATCTTCTCTGTCACTCTTTAAGGCTCTAACTACTGTAACAGAGGAACAAATCCCAATGGAGATTGCAGCCATTTCTGCTTCCCAGTACCAAATTTTCAGAGAGTTTGTGGTTGTCCATATGGCATGAAGCTGGGTTCAAATCAACTGACGTGTGTTGAAGATCCATCTAATGAGCCACCGACTTTGCAGTGTGGCTCATACTCATTTTCCTGCAACAATGGAAGATGTGTGCCTCGATACTATCAGTGTGATGGCATTGATGATTGCCATGATAACAGTGATGAACAAAACTGTGGTTCTTTAAGTAAGTGCTACCTGTAATTTATAGTCAGTATTTGGTTATTTTTATTTCTGAAATTTTAATGTGTCAGACTGATTTCCTTGGAATAAAACCTGGCTTTTTAGGGTTGTATTTGTGGATAAATCCTGAGACCTATTTGGAGGATAAGTTACTTTGAAAGTGCCAGGATAACTCATAGAGGATTCAACACTGGACAGTTGAAGAATGCACGAAAATATTAATGTCTAACTGGACTCAACATTCATTTGAAGAGTAACAAAGATGTCTCTTCTAAATAAAAAGTCTACTTTTATTCTTAGTTTTTTGTAAATTTGAGAGATATTAAAATATTACTTTCTCATTCTTTTGCAATACATGGAGAAGGACGAATGGTCTTACTAAAGATGAAGACATTTAAAAAGAGCACTGTAAGAAAAATAACAAAACCGTGTGCATTGCCTAGCCTACTTCTGAGATAAAAGCAACACCTTTATTTCATTTAACAACTGAATTAAACAGATTTTTTTCAGGTGTTCATTATGTTTGGGCACTCACACAAAACATTTTATTTTGTTAATCAAATGAAATGGAGAGAACAAATGAATATCTGTATTTCTTAAAGTACTGAAGAGTTCTTGGCTCTTGCGGCATGTTTGGTGCTCCTTCAGATTTAATTCTTTAAATCACAAACAGGAGAACAAGACAGAGTAATAAAATGCGCCCCTTAATGCACAGAAGTAACAAGTATGAGTAAGGTATAAAACCTGGTTCTAATTAGTAGGATATCGTAGAATAAATCTTTTTTGGGAAAGGGAAGTATAAAACAAATAGTTACTTGAAGAATGATTTTTCTTGCTTTCTTTTTAGATTGATTTGAATTTATAGCTTTTTATTTTTGCAGCTTAAAAAAAACTTATAAGAATTTAGGTTGATTTTGCAACAATTTTGTAGCGTGAGTGACGTTTTCATTTTAAGCAATGTGCATTTTAGAATTTGATGCATAATTTAGATATTTTGTAAGCATAGTAAGTATTTAAATATATTTAATATGCTGGCAGGGAAGGTAAGTTTTGGAGGTCATTATAAAAGTGTTCTCTTATTTTACTTTTTTTGTTTAGACAATACTTGTTCCTCATCAGCTTTCACCTGTGCCAGTGGGCAGTGTATTCCGAATCGCTGGCGTTGTGATAAACATAATGACTGTTTTGATGGCAGTGATGAATTGCATTGTCCCACACAAGGACCCACATCGTGCCCTGAAAGCCTGTTCACATGTGACAATAATAGATGTATTCCTAGGATCTGGTTATGTGATACCGATAACGACTGTGGTGATGGGTCAGATGAAAAGAATTGCAGTGAGTATCTGAACTGCCTTTTTAAAACAAACAAGCAAAACAAACTAACAATGAACGCCTGTGTATGTCCATATTGCACATGTCTGTTGGTGTAAAAATGAGAAATGAAATTAGGAAGAAAGATCTAGTATCTAAGTGGGATTAACATTTTTCGGTGTGTAAGATGTTGAAAACTCACCTTCTTTCAGCTACTAGAGCCATGTAGAAGATTAAAAATGCAAGCAGAACATTAAAAAGCAGAAAAAGGTGCAGCTGCGATAGTTGCAATTGTGATGCTGCATAATGTTATCCACTGCAGCTTACAGCAAAAATCAAATATATCTCACACATTCTAAATACATACTTAATGAGTGATTTCAATAATGACTAATGTTGTGGTCAACTAATTTAACTTTGATGCTTTTATCCAGAAATACCTGTAAATATTTTGCAGTGAAGTAAGACAGTTTCTCCGTATACTTTAATCTGCATTATTTCTCACTAATTGGAATGGACTGTTTCTTTTGCATGAGACACAGTCTACATATGAATAAATAATTTCTTGATGTTAATGTAGCAGTGCTTGTCATATGTATGATTGCTAGCTGCTTCATTGCAGACTGCAGTTTAGTGATATTGTTTGTATGTTGTCTCTGTATTGTGCTAGTTTCAGATGAGAGAAAATAAATACGCGTGTGTTTACTGTCATTCTTAACAGCTTTCACAGGTACTTGTGAACCCCGGCAATTTCAGTGTCCAGACCATCGCTGTATTGACCCATACTATGTCTGTGATGGGGACAGAGACTGTGTAGATGGGGCTGATGAGCGTGACTGCAGTAAGTGTCACCTTTGTTCCATCTCTTTATTGTTTCTTACTGTTGTGCCCTGAAGTGTTTTTGGTGACCTCATATTACGAGCTCTAGGATAGCAGATAGGTATAAAAAACCTTTCCATAAATTAACTCTGTTAATGATACTGGTTTTAGCATTTATAGTAAGCTCTTTGATATTTTGGGTGGTTTCAGAGGGCTGAAATCAAAGTTTTCTGTAGATTTCAAAGTCATGGCATTTTCTTCATCAAGTAGAAATCATAGACTTCAGTGGAACTTGGACTTCTGATGCCTTAGCTGCCTTGTGCACCTGTAGAAAAATAGGGTTCAGTCTAGCTCTGAAAATAAAGTAACTAACTTTTTTCTTTTTTTTAGTATACAATTGCAGTGGCACAGAGTTTAAATGTGTAAGTGGAGACCAGTGTATCAGTTCTTACTACCAATGTGATGGTGTTTTTGACTGTAATGATCACTCAGATGAGACGGATTGCCGTAAGTATAGGGATGCTGAAAAGCTTCTTTTATTAGGTGATGCTGCTCAAAACTTTGTTCATCTGCTGTGTCAGATAATTTGAAATACTGTCATTCAAACTTCAAAATTATTTTTAGATTAACTTGTCTATAAGTAGTTCTTCTGAGCTGAAATTTCAAACATAGTAGAATTCAGCTCACAAGTAGCTTTCTGGCAGAGTAGAGCCTGCATTCTTTTTGTCTCTAAAGTTTTGTTTTACTTGGCACCTTGATCTCAAGGCTTAAAAGTCTATTCAGCTAGGAAGCTGAAAACTTTCACTCTGTGAGAGTTATATTAATTTTTTTTTTTTTTTTTGCCCTTGAGACATCATTTACATTTAAGTTAGTATTTTTCAACATGAGATGGTGAAAACTTATTTCAGAGAGTAATTTCATCTTGTGTTGGGTATGTACATAGATTTCAATATACGTAGACAGCAATGTGTGCTTGCTGAAAGCCTAACCATAGATTGCTTTATTCACTGTATTATAAAGTAGGAGTTAACTTGTCTAAGTTCAGGAATGTCATGTAGATTGAATGATTGTGATTCTATGACCTGATTTAAAAGCAACAGATCTTTTTATAGTGTTATAACTACTTAAGCAAGGCAAGAACTGAAAACAGTAGCTGTTCATCTCCAGTTCCTGAACTGTTGAATGTCACTGTTTCAGCTACAAGACCACCAGGAATGTGTCACCAGAACGAATTCCAATGCCAATCAGATGGCAATTGTGTTCCTGCTAACTGGGAATGTGATGGCCATCTTGACTGTGCAGATGGCTCAGATGAACATCACAGATGTCCTGCCAGGACCTGTCCTCCATCCCTTTTCCGCTGTGACAATGGCAACTGTGTCTACCGAGCATGGATATGTGATGGTGATAATGACTGCAGGGATATGAGTGATGAGAGAGATTGCCCCACGCAACCCTTCCGGTGTCCCAGCTGGCAGTGGCAATGTCCAGGCCATAGCATCTGTGTGAATCTGAGCAAAGTTTGTGATAATTCTGCTGATTGCCCTAATGGAGCAGATGAATCCCCACTGTGCAGTAAGTTACTGTTCAAGCATCTACAATAACCTACAGTGTGCTTTGACTTCAGACAGAAATGCTGAGTATCCAAACAACGGCTGTTATATTCAGCACATATTGTTATTGTAACAACATTTCTAGCAGAAATTTTAAGCTTACTGCATTTAAGGCACTAATTATGAAGTAGAACTTGCTTGCACTGAAAGAAAACTAAGGTGAACTCATTAACTGTATCCAGTCTTACGCTCTGAATTATATCCTGATTTTCACTGACTACATTATAGACTTTTATGTAACTATGTTGGAATGAGGTTTGTTTTCTCAAACAGATTCACGAAAGTACATCTTAAGTTCAGATTAAGCGTGATTCAGTCTTTAATATTTTCTTTCAAGTTTCTAATTTCAAAAATCATGAAAAAAATCTGAAAGTTTATGTGTAGCTAGCATTTGTATTTGTGTTGATTATTATTTGATTTAATCATAACCTTTTTATTTCTTTCCTTCCTTCCTTCTTTCCTTTCTTTCTTTAATCAATGCACATTCTCAGATGAACCCCAGCCAGGTATGATTATAAGTGATTTTAAATTATTGTATATTAACAAGATTTTAGTGCGGGAGTGGTACAGCAAATATTTTGTATAATCTAGGTATTTTTGAAAACATTGTTACAAGTGAATTCTGGGACTCAGTGGTAAATGCTATATTATCTGCCTTTATATGCATTGTGTATGTTGTATTTTGTGTAAGAGCCTCAGTCTGGTCTCACATGCATAACTGATGGATGATTGCCCAGCATGTTTTAACAGCAATTTCAGGCTGGTAATGCAACAGCAAAGTATTAAATTTAGCATAGGGAGCTTTTTTTAACTATATGCTTATTTCCTTTCCCAAACCCATTGCAGATCAGGAGAGCTGCTCTGATAATAATGCAGGCTGCACTCATGAATGTATTCAAGGACCCTTTGGAGCTCAGTGTACTTGTCCTGTTGGATACCAACTTGCAAATGATTCCAAGACCTGTGAAGATATTAATGAATGTGACCCGCCAGGCTTTTGTAGTCAGCACTGTTACAATGAAAGAGGATCTTTTAGATGTTACTGTGATGAAGGATACATTCTGGAAACCAATGGGAGGACTTGTAAAGTGGCAGGTGAGGAACACTGGTGTCAACCTTAACAATGACAGTAGTGCTAGAAAATGTCCAGTTTTTTTCATTTTCATACTGTTATGTTTTAAAAGAGGAGATGCAACAACCACTGACAGCCATTCATAGCAGATCACCCTGAGTAGTAAAACAGCCACTCGAGGGGTTCATTGAAAACTATTATTTTACTGAAATACAATATTTAAATTAACATCCTGGGTTATTAACTCCACAGTGGTAAAAAAATATATATATATTCTGGAATAAAGCACTGCCAGGCACCTCTAAATCATAAGTTAAAATCTGCTCTTTTATGAAGTTCAGTGCATAGAGAGAGTTTAAATCTCAGTCTTTTCATGAGGTTTAATGCCTGTGTCATGCTCTTAATTCTGGAGAGTGAGGAACACTGACCCAGTTGTTCTGTATCTCTTACATAGTGTGCTAGCTGTATTAGAGGAACCATAAACCCATTGTTACCATGGGGTTCCTGATTTAGGGATATCCTCAGGTTCTGCAGTCTGAGGAGGGTAACTTGTGGGACAGAGACCTTTCCAGTTTGAATCACGACTGGGAGTTGAAAGTGACTCAGAGTGAAGTAAGTTCTGGATGTCAGCTGCAAACTGAGAACCCAAGGTCCTGATATGAGACTGGAAGGAGAGTCTGTTGGAATAAATGATAAGAGGAAGAATAAAAGAAAGTCGGAATAGATCCCAAGGTGTCAGGATGGACAGAATAGATATGGTAAAATCTATTTGCGTGAGAATTGATTTTGGATTTGCCATTTCAACCCAAGCATCTAGATATAATTACTCTGATGCTATAAAACAATGTCAAATTACTCAATTATGCATTGTTACTTGTCTAACAGAATTACTGTTGGATTGCTTACTGGTTTATTTAAATCTCTTTTTCTTTAACAGAGTCTGGGAATCTTCTTTTGCTAGTGGCAAGTCGTAACCAAATTGTTGTGGACAACATCACCTCTCAGTCACACAGTATCTATTCTCTCATTAGGGATGGGAGGAATATTGTGGCTATTGATTTTGATTCAATCTCAGATCGTATCTTTTGGTCTGATACAACACAGGATAAAATTTGGAGTGCTTACCAAAATGGGACTGACCGAAAAGTAGTAAGTTTCACTGAGTTTCACTTGTCTCTTCACTGTTGAAAGGAAATGAAGACACTGTATCTCCACTTAAGGGAAGAGGCAAATGCCCATGTATTAAGAAGGGAGACAGACTAAGTGAAACAACTCAGTAGATGCGAAGCTAATGTTTCCTATACTGTTTTTCAAAAAGGAACCTCAATGCTTTTGGGAAGTTTTGTAACACTAGACTATAAACTGATTTTCCCCATAGTAGATGCATACTTCTTCGGTAGACCGACTGAAGCTAGTAATAGTGGGTATATGCCTAGTAAGCACTTTGGGACTCATTCTGTATAAAAGGCCTAGAAGATAGTTGAGGTTTGGTTATCTGTTTTCTGTATTTATAGATAAGTAAAGTGTGAAAAGTGATAACAAATAGTTTGTTCTCTCTCTCTCTCTTTGTTTTTGTTTTTTTAAATTTCTGTTGTTAAACAGGTGTTTGACAGTGGTGTCACCGTGACTGAAAGTATAGCAGTAGATTGGGTAGGACGCAATCTTTACTGGACAGATTTTGTTCTGGAAACAATTGAAGTCTCTAAAATGGATGGGAGCCACAGGACTGTGCTGATTAGTGAAAATGTAACAAACCCGAGGGGATTAGTGTTAGATCCCAGAATTGAGTAAGTTTTTTTTTTATGTTTTGTTTTGAAAAGATACATATCTTATGATAACAATATTCAAACCTGAGATATGCCCAAATGGTATTGTAATTGTAAGTGACAAGTGGAAGAGAAAACTGAAAATAGTTTTTAAATGATGCGTTTAGAGTGTTCATTTGATTAATTAGTTTCAAATGATCATTGTTTGTAATCTGTTAATCTGTTTTGTTCTGACAAGATATTTGTCTTCCTCAGAAACAGATCTTCCTGTACTTTCTTCCTAGGTACAAACCTTAAATTTAAAATTTTGGTATATCATTACTAGTCAGTGGTGTGCCACAAATACACGTTCAGCATAAGGTGGTATGCCTTCCTATTGCTACCTCACAAAGCATAGGTTCCCTTGTAGCCTCAAATGAAAACTAGTTGCCATCATATGTTAATGTCATCGCAAAAGTACCTTCCTGTTTTGAGCAGTAACAGAGTAAGTAAAATTTTCTGATTTGTACTGTTCATGTGCAGATGTCTATTTTACGAGTTCTCCAGTGCCTTGAATTCTGCTTACTGCCAGCCACGTGGAGCTCTTCAGTTATAGCACTGTTAGCACTATCAGTGCATGCCTGTGAAAGCACAAGCCCACATCAAGTTAGTATTAAGGAAACAGAATCACATTACAGTCAACACACACAGTCAACAATAATGGTGACAGAGTAACTTGTTTTTTTTATTATTCTTATTTATGAAAGAAAATAGCTTGGAAGCATTTAAAAGTATTTACAACAGAAATGATGGTAATGTCTTGAATGAACATGTTGATCTGAGTGATTTTGGTATCATCGGTTAGGATATTTCTTAAACGTATTGCTTTTATTTTTTGGCTAATTAAGCCTTATAGGCAGCTTTTTTTTCTTTTTTCAGATTGGTAACTCTTAGTTACTTTTTTTCAGTGCTCACGTGATGTTCTGGACTGACTGGGGCCAAAACCCCCGAATTGAAAGAGCCAGCATGGATGGCAAATTGCGAACAGTGATTATTAACAGCAAAATCTACTGGCCCAATGGACTCTCCATTGACTACCCAAATAAACTTCTGTATTTTGTTGATGCTTATCTTGATTATATTGACTTTTGTGATTACAATGGGAACAACAGACGACAGGTGGTTGCAAGTGATTTGGTAAGACTTTAATTAATAAACAGTGTTTTTCCATCTCCTTTCTGATACTACTTAACAGTGTATTTGCACTATCATAGCCTTGGGTGTGAATTTTTGTTCAAAATGAAGTGAAGTAAGTAATGAAGTATTCTAGCTGCTTATTACAGCTGGAAAATGAATTACATAAACTATTCAGTCTTTCAGATCTTCTTTCTTAATTCTATACATCATTCTCATTTTTCTGTCTACACGTGTGAAGTCTAAAAGTGACGTCTGACACTGCTGTTACTGACTGCTATATCTGCAATACAATCAAAAAACTCTGGAGGATTTCCCCTTGCTTCCCCCTATCAGTGATAACTTCAGCTTTTCTTAACAGCAACAGCAGATGATCTGCTGCCAGGATTTGCTGTGTGCTGGGAATATCGTGAACTTGGTACCTCTGACAGGATATCTTTAAGCAAAGTACTGCTGTCAGTTGACAGGACTGTGTACCAGCACCATAGTTTACTTATTCTCATAAGCTGGTATGAATAACAATGTGTACTTTTAAGAATTGAACCTTGGGACCCATTTATCTTTGGCTAGGCAGGCAATTGTTGTGCGTTAGAAACAGGTGTAATCTTTCTTGCCTCAATCTTCAGAAATTTCATTGAGCCATCTTCTTCAAAAGTGTGGCAAATTATAGGGAAGCTTATTGGGACTGCAAGGTCTTTATAGATCCGTAACTCTTGCACTCTTGCATTTTCTCTTGTGCCCGTGAAAATCTGCAATTGGGTCTTTAATATATACAGGCAAACAAACAAACAAAAAAAAGTCCCTCATAATTGGTGCTTTGTTTTCAGGCAGTAGATGATATTTCATACTCATTTGGTAAAAATAGCTTTTCAGACTCAGCTGCTTTTTATTTTTTATTTTTTCTTAGCTCTATTATTACAGAGCAAGCTTTACTATCTCTGGATCTAAAGTAAGTGATAAACATTCTTGCCTCACAGGTTTTGCAACATCCTCATGCTCTAACTATCTTTGAAGATTTTGTCTACTGGAGTGACCGGTATACTAACCGAGTAATTAGGGCCAATAAATGGCATGGAGGAAACCAAACAGTTATGATTTATAACATTCACCAACCTCTGGGGCTTGTGGCAGTTCATCCTGTAAAGCAACCTTATGGTAAGTTCAGTAAAACAACTTTGATTACAAAAATATGTCACAAAATAATGTCATGCATTCTGGAATCAGTCATGTCAAGAAATAGTCTGGGATAAAACAAAAAAATAGTTTATGCTGTTGGCTTAAAACTGAAGGTCATTTCAGCTTTACCAACCTGCTGCATAGTCCAGTGTTTAGGAGAGTGATCTAGGGAACATGTAAGCCTAATGAATAGCCAAGAAGAATAGTAGGAAAGTAGCATGTGCAGCTTCTCTGCTCTTTATTTTGAAGTTTTTGTCATAAAATTGGAGCATTTTTGAAAATATTTAGTTTTAAAATTTCTCTGTGGCAAACCAGACTTGTTCCACATATATAAGTTATATCATGCTTATAGGCAAATTACTGTCATTATTCCTTGGAAGGACTTCTGCTTGATTTTACTTGATGAAATAATGTGATAAGGGATTTTAATTTATTCAGGATTGACTTTGATTCCTTCTGCTCTCTATCTTGTGTTGGAGATGTTTTTTTGCAAATAAATATTACAGTGACTAACATTCAATTTTTCACGAAGACATTCTAATGGGGGAGTGCAGATTCTTCTATCTTATTAATGTGCTATAAATTTGTTGTGCTATAGTATGTATGAGCTGTTTCTAAACAAAGCTTTCCTCAAACATGTTCATAGCTAAAGCTACTTTGCACTGTTGCTAAATTCAGTCACAAAAGGGTAACATTATTTTATACATCGTAGTTCTGATTTAATAAGTTTTACTTTACAGCCTGGGGTTTAAAAATATTACAACTGCTGGTGGAGAATGTGGCTTATATTCTTCACTATATTAAATTTTTTATTTCATGAAGATGACTTCTCCTGAAAAATCCTCTTTTAACAGCATTTTTGTGGAAGTGATCTAAATGGTTGAATTTTAATTTCTAGTAATAATAGTAGTCATTAAAGATCTTTTAACTCTTTTGTTTCTATTTCACAACTTAGACTTCAGGTTTCAGGGTGATACAAGAAATTATACATTGAACTCCTTCTACCTTTGAACGACACATAGTTGGCTATGTTATTTCTTGAATTTTCTCCAAAAAGTTTCAGTAAATAGTTTAAACTTCCCATCCAGAAAGGTTATCGTGATCAAAGTCCTGCAGGCCTTCACATGCAGTTAACAGAACTTGGAAAAGGAATTTGACACACTTTTGTGATAATAAAATTAAAGGATCAATACGATAATGTTGCTGGTTTTACAGGAAGGCTTATGTTTAAGTGTATTGTAACACTTGTGGTTCTTGTAAATAACTTGATATTGAATTTCAAGGAAATACTGGAGCTGATTTAGTGCAGAGCTGACGTTTTCGGTAGCACTGAATAACTTTCTAGCTTCTTGTATTGTTAATAGTTGCTAATGAATCTATTTTTCTTTTCAGGTATCAATTCCTGTGCATCATCACCCTGTAGCCACCTCTGCTTGCTTTCATCATCTGGACCACTTTTTTTTTCCTGTGCTTGTCCTTCTGGATGGATGCTTTCTCCTGACAACAGGAACTGCATGCGAGGTAGGGCAAAATTACTCTATTGCCCATTATATGAGTGAAGAATAACTAAACTCTATACGTCTCCGTAGGTGTTAATCTGTTAAGAAGCAATCAGCAAAAAAATTCTGAAAAGTATAGTTGTTTCTAATGAGACTATTAAACTTCTGAAGTACAATCACTCTGGGCAAGAGAACTTGCATATTCATGCTTCAGTAGGATTCAGTAGTGTTTCATACTACGTACAATTTGAGAGGAAATAATGAACCCTCAGAGTCTTTTATGCCCTGGGACAGTTTTGTATGAATTTAGCTGTTCTATGTGAACTTTTTGTAGAAGAGCCACTAGCATGTTGCTTTCATAGGAAAAAAACAAAACATCATCAAAGCATAAGAGCTTCAAGAATTTCAGTTTCTGCAGGCAACTATTTGTTGAAATTTGATTTTGAGCTAGTATGAATGATATCTAAGCTTTTGTCAGTTTTGGCTAACAGTTCTGTCTGCTAGAGAGTAGGGAGAATAATTTTAGAAAAGCACAGTGATGCTGTATGTTTTTTTTTTTTTTTTTCTCATGTAAAAGAATTTCACTGGAAAGTTCACGTAAATGTATTAAGTAGCCAAAAAATCATCTGTACCAGAAGAGGAGTTGAGTTACACCTACCTCCTGTATGTCAGCAACTCAGTTCCCTCTCAAGTAGTACCTTATGCCTGTGGGGAAGTGATTAGAATGTGTTCTCTCCTCCAAAGGTAAAAGGAAAATGAAGAGGGGAATTCATGTTTGGAAGATTCTCTTCCCATAGTCCCTAGCAGAGGAGAAATTACATTGCTGACTTACATCTGCTGCTCTGTAATGTGTTTTGTCAGGACACACAACTAGCTGCCCATTATTTTAATAACATTTAAGCATGAGCATTGGTGTTCACCTTAAATTTGTTGTTTTAGAGATAAAGTTAGTATACTCTATTAGAGATAAAAGCAAAAAAAAAAACAAAAAAACAAGACCATGATACGTAACTGTATTTAATAATAAGGATCAGCAGTCATTGCTGTGACATTGTACATTTCTTTTTAGTCCTGCTTAGTAGCCATTACAATCTATCTCAGGCATGTCTTGGCTCTCATTCCTAGACTTCTGAAAAATCTGCTTATAGAAGCTGTGGCTGAGTGTACTGTTCCCCTTAGCTAGCCATAAATCATCCTACTGTGTTTACTTCCTTCTCAGAGTTTGCTTGTGTGTGCGTTGTGATTGCGTAGTGCTGAAACATTCAGCGTTAAATCATTACAGTTGATAAGCTCAGTCTTGTGAAGTAAACAAACAAAAAAATCACAACCCAACAAACAAACAAACAAAAAACAACCCACAAAAAAAACCTGCATGTAAATGGTTTACAAAGCATCACAGGTAGTATATGTTATCCCTGTTGTCATTAAGGAGCCTTTGGTAGAGGTGGGGCATGTATCAATGCAATTTTTTAACACAGGAAGTGTATTGAAAGTTAACTCTGACTTACCTTATGTGTTTTCACAGTTGAACACCCTTTCCTTATTGCTGTAAGAGATAATATAATTTATGGAATTTCCCTGAACCCTGAGGAGAAGACCAATGATGCTATGGTTCCAATAGCAGGAGTTCAAAATGGTGTTGATGTTGACTTTGATGACTCAGAACAGATGATCTATTGGGTTGAAAATCCAGTAAGTTAGTATTTGTGTTCAGAATGCACGCTAAAATAAGACTTCCTACTTTAAAGCAATGTTTATGATGGAAATACATTGGCATTGCAGGTAGGAATTTTAATAAATATAATTGAAAAGAATGAAAGACTTTTTCCCTAGGATATATGAGAGAGACTTCATTTCATTTGTACATTAGTTTTCATGTTCACCAAAATATTTAATTAAGGCTATTTCTTGCAGAGACACGAAGACCAGATAGTACTGACAGAACTGTACTCTCAATCCTTCTCTGTAGTCTGCTTTTTCACCTGTCTATTGGCTTAGAACTTAACTCTGCAGACAGAGCTGAAAGAGTTCTCCATGAACATAATACACTGGACCAGTGGCACTAAATACTAAGATGAAATTATATACCACTAGAATGAAATTGCATACTTGCATGATTTGGTTTCTAGTCTGAGCATTTCATGGAGCATGAAGTACGGAGGCATCCTTTTCTTAAATAGAAGAAAAGGGTGGAAAAGTCACAGGTAGCAAATACAAAGCTAATCTTTTTTAAAACTAGTTCAGAATAATTTTTAATAGATCATTATAATTGTTTGAATAAGTATCTTTAATTACTCTAGGGAAGCCTGGGAGATGGATCTGGTAGGAAACTTACAATTCAGCGATATGTCTCTTCACTCTTGGAAACTTAAAAGCAGTTGATAAATTTTAGGGAATCTTTGATCCTCTGTGCAGTCTGAAAAAATATTTTTGACACATCTCAGCCAGCAGACAGATACAGCTGACATTTACAGGAGGTCAAACAGTTTTGTAGGTGGTCAGGGGCTGATGTATCCATTAACACAGCTGCCAAGTGAAATGCCAGGAGCTTCGGCAGGCTGAGTGCAGACAAGTACTGTATTTTAGTTAGATCTTCAGCTTCAGCCTGACAAATGAATTACTGTGGGCTGTGACCCCCTACCTCTGCCCATGACCTGTAGGTCCCAAGATGCCATTGCTCACCTGCAGAGCTGAGGCATCTGTATCAGCTGTGAATTTCTCTCTGAATAAGATACTCCTTCTGTTTATAATAGCAGAAGCATATTTGCCTACTTTGTTTCCTTGTCCATTATCATAAGGCATCTTTCATAATAACTTGCTTCTGCTTTCATCCATTGCGTGTTTGGCTTTTCTTATGAGTTTTTCTACACCTACATAGTTTGTAGCTGTAATTTCATTCCCAGTTTTGTCAGCAATTGAAGCTTTAGTTAGATCTTAAGAAAACATCCATCGTCTTGTTCACCTTCTCTGAAGCAGGAAATAGAGAACTCACTATCACAGTCCTCACATCTATCTGAGAAACATGTCCAGAATGTTTTTATCTTCAGCTATCATGTATAATAAGTTATTGAAAAGGTAGGCAGAAGAAATCATAGGGGTCTTTGAAGTGAAGTACTTAAGATACCATACACCGACTAGAAGAAATTATAAATATCCAGCATTCATTAGACTCTCAAAGTAAGATTTAAAACAGTACAGAAAATGATCCTTCATTGCTGATTTTTCTGTGGGCCTAAGGATTCAAGTACAGGTTAATTTGCAAATAGTGCGATTTTGTTAGGATTCAGCCAACAGCACTATGCTGGTATGTAAGGAATTATACCTATTTCAGTGAGCAGTGAATTTGGCTTGGAATTCTTGATCAGATTCTTGACATCATTTCCCTTTCTGAAATGCCATTTTCAATTCTGCCCTGAGGTAATTCTGTTAGATGGTATATTAACAAAGCAATTAAAAGTGTATGTGGACCTAATGATTCCCGGGTGATTTTTCTAAAGCAAGTGTTCTGCAGAACTCCTGTAAAACTGAAGCTACTGGAAGAAAACTCAGATGTACAGCTATTGTAACCACTTCAGATCTCAGTGTAGCTTATCTCTCTGAGTTTTGTCACTGTTTCTGTATCATGCTTTAACATCATGCAGCTAATACTGTTGAGCCTGCAAGTGATAATTTGTTTCAGAGATCATTTTGTGAAAACTGCAGGGTTAATCTCAGTTTTGATTCTTCTATTACAGTTTGTTAGAATTTTGGTTCTTCTGTATTTATGCTTATAGAGAATGCTATTTTCCTTTCCTAAATTAGAGATTTATTCAAGCTGGCTAATTGAGGTATCCTGGTAAAATTTTTTTGAGAATAAAGTACAAATTACAGTAATGTGCCTACTTACAGCATAAAAATAGTCAGTTCAGGCTCAAGTTATATAGCTGTTTTATTTCTATGAATCACTTTGGTTAATGAACCTCTTTATACCATATATATACCAATTTACAGTAATTTTTTTTACCATGCTTATGAATTGAGCATATAACAATACTACTGCTAAATTCTCATTTTTCTAAGAAAAGATTGCAATATAAAGTATATGCTCACATGATTGGAATAAATCAGGTTTTCTTTTGTTTGTTTGTTTTTGATGAAACTGCTCTGGATGTTTACGCTTCTGTTATTTTTCCAAGGGTGAAATTCACAGAGTGAGGTCAGATGGATCTAACAGGACAGTTTTTGCTCCAGCAGCTGTTATTGGTGCTCCTATTGGTCTAGCATTGGACTGGATATCTGCAAATCTTTATTACAGTAACCCAGGAACACAATCAATTGAGGTAATGCTTAAAAACAACTGTGAAGACTAAGTACCTAGGTATTCTGCTGCTACATATACAGTTTGAAATTAGAACTGTTTTTAGTAAAAATCAGAGATTAGGTTTATTTTTTCCAAAGCATATAGATAGTATGAAGAAAAGTGATTTGCACACCTGAAGAAACAAACCTAAGTTTGTGCAGAGTTAAAAGATTTTAAAAGCAGTGTATTCTGGGAACTTTATTTGTGCATGGATCTTTTTTTCTTCAGGTCAGTAGGCTCCTGGTGTTTCACACACAAACTTCCCTAGGTCAGTAGTAGTTACTACTACTTTCGTTATTATTTTTGCTTAAAATCAAAGATCCTGCTGCATTGCTTCTGACTGTAAAGGATTATGGCCATGGAATGCAGTAAGATCTGGTACCCAGTGCTCTTGTGTGTTATTCTGTATCTTACTGGAGGCAAGCAGTCTGATAGCATGGGAAAAATAAAAATGCCATTTAGAGTAGGGAAATAAAGGGCAAGCACAATGTAATATAGTGATAAGCGTGAATAAGTCGTCATGAATTTCCTTGTCCTAAAATGTAAATATGTAGTTTTAATTTAAAACTTATCTAATTTAAACAGATACAAGGTAGTAGGTATAGAGTTGGCATTTCTTCAGTGCCTTCAGCCGTAATATTCAACATTGATATATAATGGAAGCTGAAGGATTAGCTATTTTCTGTTACTATTTTTACCTAGGATACTTTGGTATTAACATGGGCAGGTTCTGAGCTCTTCATGGGGTGCATTTGGGAGAAGAAAGAATATTAGAGTACCAAGCAACTTGTTTTTTCTTCATAGTGTTTGAACAAGTTTCCTACAATTACAACTCTTGATGGATTTAGACTTCCTTTGATTTAATTATCTATCCTAAGTTCTGTATTACATGCTTTGATGAGTTCAATGTTTGCGTAGGTCCTGAAGCTGCATGGTGAAGTAATGTACAGGAAAACTCTGATTACCAATGATGGTACCTCTCTGGGAGCTGGCACGCCGATTGGTTTGACAGTTGATCCAGCAAGGGGGTAAATTACTAAAATTGCAGTTGTATTTGCACTTGAATATGTGTTCTACATTTTTCTTAAAGTTTAAGGTCTTTAGATTCAATCCTGGATTTGATATGTTTTTTGTTTTTTTTTTTTTAATTTATTATTTCAAAGGCCTAGAAAATAATTGTATGACTACATAAATTGTTGGATGGGTGTCCGTTCGCCTTAATTTACCATGTACTTCACATTATTTTTGATTAAAAAAAGATCTTAGAATGACTGTATTAAGAACATTTTTAAAAACTACCAAAACTGTAAAATGGGGACCCAGAGTAAAGAGAATTAATATCTTTTGATTTCTGTTCTTACACTTACTGACAGTAATACTACATGGGAAAAATGTCAGATGCTAAACAGCATAATACTAATCATGACTTTAGTGCTTTGTCTCCAGTACAAAAGTGCACTATGCACTTTTAAGCGGCTCTTCAGCAACTGGGGCCAGAACAGTGCATGTATTCCTCAGAGCCAGTTTCTGAACTTGCAGTTTTAATTCTAAATTTGAATCAAATTTACTGTTGAAACTGCAACCATCTATGGAACAGAATTATTGTTCTCCTGCCTTCTTATTATACTCCTAACAATCTTCTCAGCCTGTCTCCTGACATATGGTAGATTATACAGGAAAGAGTATATGAATTTCCAAAGATGGTTTAACAAGCATTGTTCTTCCAAAACAAGATCTCTTTTTTCATTGAGGTTCAGTTCTAAGTGATCTGTATTCATCATGTGCCAAAGTATTTGGCATAGGAAGGAGATGGATTTAAGCATATGCTTTATTGTCTATGCACCATTGATTTCCATCACCAGCTTTGCTAATAGATGTGATAATGGGTTCCTGTGTTACAGGAAGCTGTATTGGACAGACCAGGGAACTGACAGTGGAGTTCCAGCAAAGGTTGCCAGTGCAAACATGGATGGGTCAGGTATTCAAACCCTCTTCACTGGCAACCTTGATCATGTAGAGTTCATCACTATTGATATTAAAGAACAGAAGTTGTACTGGGCTGTCACAAGCACAGGAGTGGTAAGTGATACTTTTGTAATAGTTGGTGTTACCTGTTTGTTTGTGTGTTTGTGATTCCCAAGACTAATTCAGTTACTTCAGTTTACTCATGTAACTGGAAAATGCAGGACCAAGCAAAATCTGAATAACAGTTATGGATTTCATTTAAAAATAAATGATGAATGAAGAAACAAATCTCTATTAGCGTCCTGCTAACGTTTTCTTCCTCTCTGTGATAGGTAGATTGTGTCCATTTAGTAGCGTATGTTGTATTTTATAACACTGAACGTATATTATTATAAGAGGTGTAATATTGAGCTTTAAATTTATTTCTTAGATTGAGAAAGGCAATGTGGATGGTACAAATCGTGTGACTCTCGTGATTCATCTTTCTCATCCATGGGGAATTGCTGTGTATGATACCTTTCTATACTATACTGATCGAGACTATGAGGTTATTGAACGAGTTGACAAGTTTACTGGAGCAAACAAAGTAGTACTGAGAGACAACGTCCCAAGACTGAGGTGCCTACGAGTGTATTATAGAGATAGTGAGTATTTGCTAAATATATAATTTCAAGATTTCCATCTTGTGAAAACTCAAACTTCAATTAGAGGCAGAATACATGTTTCTTAAAAACAAATTGTTTGATGTGCCAGAAGCATTTACCTGGTTTTATCCAGAGTTGTTCTCCTATCCTGTTAAGACACTTATTGGCATGAGACGTATTACTAAAATATCAATGTAAAATTGACTAAATAAAGGACTGTTACTTTAGCTTTAGATATATGTATGTTTTTTGTCTGATTCTTTGATCCATTGGTCTTAAATGAGAAGAAACCAATAAATTGATTATTGACACATAATGCTTAAATGGCAGTTAAGACATTTTTTGCCAGCTGATTGTTAATGCTATGTGAATATATCAGTTTGGTTGTACGTGTGCTGAAGTCTGTGATGATACAGTTCAGATTTCTGTGTTTCCACATCTTCCTTTCACAGATTCTGCTGGTTCCTCAAATGGCTGCAGTAATAATATAGGAGTTTGCCAACATCTTTGCTTACCTGTACCTGGTGGATTATTCTCCTGTGCATGTGCTACTGGCTTTCAGCTAAACCCTGATAACAGAACCTGTTCTCCATACAATTCATTTGTAATTGTTTCTATGCTTTCTGCAATTAAAGGATTTAGCTTAGAGACATCTGATCACTCTGAAGCCATGGTACCACTAGCAGGAAGAGGTATGTGACAGTTATAGTAAGATGAGATCTTATAATATCTAATATTTTGGCATTTCTTGCCTGCATGCCATGTTTTGAGTACGTTTGTTTATATTAAAGATGATTAATTTCTACTTTTCAGGACGGAATGTGCTTCATGTGGATGTTCACATGCCTTCTGGTTTCATTTACTGGTGCGACTACAGTAGCACAGTTTCTTCTCAGAATGCAATACGTAAAATTAAACCTGATGGTTCTTATTTTAGAAATGTTGTTACAAATGGAATAGGACGAAATGGAATCCGTGGCATTGCAATTGACTGGGTAGCAGGTAAGCATAGTGGAATTTAGGAGACTGTTATTCTTTATGCATTAAAGTAGCTAGCATTTGTTCAGTATTATGCATACTATATATATGTTTTTCAGAAATTCTTCTGGAGATTGATAGACGAGTTGGGACAGGTTTTAGAAGAATCATCTACTATATGCACTCTGTAGTTACTGTGTTTAGTGCTGTACTACAACACAAAATTCGTAGTTTTATGTTGTAAACGGTAAAGAGTATGGATGTGCAAGCCAAAAGCTGCTGTATAATAACAACAAATATTTTAAACTGAAAAAAATAAAGTACAACTGTGGTTAATGCAGTTTTCATCATTGGGCACAGATATTCTCTATGGAAATCAATAAGGATGCAGAAATTAATCCACTATTTTAATTTTGATCGTCTCTTATTTTACTTCCTCAAAGTGGAGCCGCGTACTTTGAGCTTTTAGCTTCTAAAATGTTTATGGATATTCATTTTATAGTTTAATATTTTATCAGCTCATGTTTCTCAGGTGGTAATGCTATGTATTAACTTTTGTCACTCTCCTTTGTTGTTTTTTTTCCATTTGTTCTAAATACAGGAAATCTTTATTTTACAAATGCATTCCTGACAGAGACTTTTATAGAAGTTTTACGTTTAAACACAACTTATCGCCGTGTTCTGCTTAAAACTACCATAGATATGCCAAGGCACATAGTAGTAGATCCAAAAAACAGGTATTTGTTCTGGGCAGATTATGGGCAAAATCCGAAGATTGAACGTTCATTTCTGGACTGCACCAACAGAACAGTTCTGGTATCTGAGGGCATTGTCACTCCTCGTGGGTTGGCCATAGATCACAGCAATGGCTACGTTTACTGGGTAGATGATTCCTTAGACATGATTGCAAGAATTCAGCCTGATGGCGGTGATGTTGAAATTGTGCGTTATGGCAGTCGCTATCCAACTCCATATGGTATCACTGTCTTTGGCAATTCAATGATCTGGGTGGATCGGAACCTGAAGAAGGTGTTTCAAGCCAGCAAGGAGCCGGGCAATACTGATCAACCAACAGTAATACGAGACAACATTAATTGGCTAAGGGATGTTACCATTTACAACAATCATTTTCAGTCACTTTCACCCCTTGACGTAAACAACAATCCTTGTTTGAACAATAATGGAGGCTGTTTCCATCTGTGTTTTGCCCTGCCTGATGTGCAAACACCACACTGTGGTTGTGCCTTTGGCACACTGGACAGTGATGGCAAGAGATGTACCATTTCAACAGATGATTACTTGATTTTTGCACTTGAAAATGCCCTCAGAAGTATTCACCTGGATCCTGAAAATCACAGTCCTCCCTTCCGTGCAGTCAATGTGTTAAGAACTGCAGTGGCCTTGGATTTTGACAGCATAAACAACCGAATATATTTTACACAAAGTTATCCTTCAAGGGCTGGAAGAATCAGTTATATTAATATTTACTCAGGACTTGGCACTCCAGTAGCGGTTGCATCTGGTAAGTGAATTGAATTGTGATTCAGAACAATCAGATACTGGAAAACAAGGACTGCAGCACTTAGCATTAGCTCAACTGGTATTTTTATGCTTATGATCAAGGTAGACTGATTATTTTAAGAGAACTGATAAAATGCTCATTTTGTCTCTTCTCAGTGTTTTCCTCTTCTGATAATCTTTTTGTATCTTGGCAAGAAATTATAAAACTGGTTAAATATTGTTACATGCTTTCAGTAATTTTGAGATTGCAGGAAGTACAGTAGAGACACAGAAAAATACTATGATGTTACCAGTATAAAAAGACAAAGTACACGCGTTTAATACCTGTAATAATAATAGCTCTTGTAGTGTTTTTTTTTGTTTAAAAATTTTTGAATTATTATGGTTCTTGACAATCTCCAGTTTTTCCTCTGACTTGCTTTTTGCTGCCAATCAAACAGCTCTGTGGTAGATCTTCAGCACAAGTGAGATGAAGGAAGCAAGGTAGCAGTTTGGGTCAAGGGAGGGCATGTAGTGAGCCAGAAGTGCAATGAAGCAGAGTTCAGGGAGAGAATGAGATGACTGAGGTTGCGTTTTGAGAAAGCCGATAATCAGTCCTAGTGCTTGTTGGGTTAAACTGTTTACATTGGACTGATGGACAGCTTAGATCCCTATGTCAGCATACCTTGCTGTTAGGGATTGTGAAGAACTGCACTTTGTACGAGGGTTTACATCTTCAAGTCTTTGCTATGGCTGTCCTCTCTTCTGTGACACAATCTGTCATAATGTCTTGGTTCTCCTATAGTGTAAATACAAAATAAGGACAAAACAATGCTTATTCTTTATCTGTCTCTGCCTGCCTTGATGCTCTCTGAACTTACAGGATGGGAGTGAGGGCTGATTCCTGTTACTTCTTTAGCTCTTTACAACGTTATTGGATGCATGGGACTACTAAAGTCTGAATTATTAGTTATTTAGATTTTTAAATGGTCAGATTTGCATTGACATCAATTGTATTTCAAGAAAATCTTATTGTTGTATATTATAAGAGATGAGGTATCTCAGGATCTTAGAGTACTGTACTCAACTGTTTTGTTTGTGTATTTGCATATGTCTAAGACCTGGGAACTCCAGATGGCATAGCCTTTGACTGGATCAACAACAGAGTTTACTACAGTGACTACCTCAATCAGACTATCAGCTCAATGGCTGTGGATGGCTCTAACCGCACCGTGATTGCCCGGGTGCCGCGACCGAGAGCTGTGGTATTAGATCCCTGCAGAGGGTATGTGTTGTACTCTGTATGCCTTATCTTCATTGCAGATGAAACTGTAGTTTGGACTTAGATGAAGATTGCTAGATATTCCTATTCTAAGCCCTAGATTTCAGCCATGCGGAATTGCCCTAAATGCAGGTATTTAAGTTTTCAGGCTGATCTCAGCCTTGGAAATCTTAATTTTCTTCATTGATTTTTTTTTTTTTTTTTTTTTTTTTTAAGAACACTGTGAGTATATAGTGAACAAAGCGCCACCAGGTGAGGTTAGGAGCTAGATACTGTGTAGTAAATGAGAATGGTTTTTTGAAGCAGCTGTTTTTCAAGCAACTAGTCATCCTCCATTCACTGTGTAAGGCACAGAAACAAGGGGTATTTGTTGAAAAAGAATTTCTTGAAGAATATTATGTCCTGATAATCAGGTGGTGCTACCAATCTATCCAAAAGTCGTATGTAAAAAGTCAAATATATTTAAGTTCTTTCCTACTGATGTTGTGCTTTGTGAGTGTCTCAGAAGAATTTTTGGTTCTTAGAAGTTAGGGGCAGTGTTATACTGTGTGTCAAATGAAGAAAGATTAGAAATAGAATATTTGATTTCACTAGATTCTCACAGGAGCTGGAAGAACTTCTCTGAAGTTCACTCCAGTGGAGCCCAATGATCTCTGCTAGAAGATTCTTTTGTAAATGTGAGATAAAATAGAGGAAGTAGTTCTCTTTTCCGCTAGGTTTGCAGTCCACAGTTCAATTGGCGACAGCAGAGTGGAGATATCCTACGGCAGTTAAGAGCTTTGTGAGCTTTCTTTGCTGAAAATGTAACTTTTCAATCATGTTACTGACAGGTATATGTACTGGACTGACTGGAGCTCCAATGCAAAGATAGAAAGAGCTACACTTGGAGGAAACTTCAGAACACCTATTGTAAGCACCAATCTGGTATGGCCAAATGGGCTTACCTTGGACTATGAAGAACAGCAGCTATACTGGGCTGATGCAAATCTGTACGTATTGATAACACAGCTGTTGATTTGATTCATATTAGGTTAATTTGAATAGGTCTATTATGTATTTTTCTTGCTTTTTTTTTTTTACTGTTTTCAACATTTTAATTAAATCCAATAATTTGTACTGTAGAAATTATAAGAAATACTTTATAGCAACAAAATATCATTTTTTGATATTGATGTGGAACTACTCTACAGCAAGAAGTTTTGTGATGTCACAAGCCAGATTTAGTCCGGTGCTTTATTGCACTCATCTTATTTTCAACTCATTACTTTTATAAGCATCTTCTTCTGCACGTATGATGTCAGTGCACATTTTATATTCATTGCTTGTGGTTAATGGCTGTCACCTGTAGAATTTGGCATCAAGTTCTCACTTTTCCAACCAGACAGATCCCTGTCCTTCAATGTAGACTACCAGAATTTCTGCCACCAGCAGGAAAACTTTTAAAAATTTCATTTCCATCTGTTGAAATTCACCCATGTTCTCTGAGAAATCACTGCAGCAATCAGGCTTTCCTCATCGGGTTCTTTCCAAAAAGCAGTTCTTTTGCAGACGTCTCTGCTGCTGTGACAGAAAGATGTCTGTAACATGACTCTTTTGGTCTGTGCGTCTGTGGGATTTTTCTGGAAGGAAGGCATCCTTACATGGATTCATCCTTGTGTAGGGAAACTGTAATGGGACCCTCTATTCTAAGAATCCTGTTACAGATGCAGAATATTGGATGAGACATCCTCTTTTCTCTTTTGGATTCTAGTTAATGGAGGTAGTGTAGCAGACAGTTAAACAGTGTCAAGTCTTCTATAATCTCACTTTCAAGTGCAGGGAAGATGAGTCCTCTTTTTCTTAAACAAGTCCTGTACCTCTATTCAGAGGCACATGGGGTAAGATATGAGGACCAGATGTTCAAAGAATGGCAGCACTCATTAGATCTTAGTGCATCAAGAGGACACAAAGGCCAGACGTTTAGCCATAACTCCTTCATTTTTCCTCCTGCTTATTCTCATTTTGTTTACGCTATTCTTCCAAAGGTGTCATCGCTCCTTCTCTAAAACAGTGTTTGCGTTCTTAACTTCGTTTGGTGCACGTCACTGAAATGAGGAGTAATAGTCACAGGACTAATAAGGGCAAGGCTTTGTATCTAAGTTGAAATACTTCCTCTAAGATGTCATTATTTCTTTATTATTTTAGGCAAAAAATTGAGCGATGCACTCTAACTGGTACAAACCGTGAGGTAATTGTTAGTACAGCTCTGCATCCATTTGCAATGACGTTATTTGATCAACACATATATTGGACAGATTGGAACACACGAAGCATTTACCGAGCTAATAAATATGATGGTTCAGATCAAATTGTAATGATCATGAATCTTCCACAAAGGCCAATGGATATTCATGTCTGGGCAAAAAGTAAGCAGCAGCAGTGTACCAACCCTTGTAACCAGTTCAATGGTGGTTGCAGTCACATTTGTGCACCAGGTAAGCAACTGTGCTTAATGACTAAGCTGTTAGCATTGCCTATATTAGAAATCATAATACAACAAGTTTAAGTCACATGGAGACATCTGAAATACTCCTTAGTATTTCTAAATGTTTAATATTTTTTTAAATTTATATAATGCAATCAAGATGATTGCCATTCAGGATCATGGTACTTTGCCAACACACTTGACAAACTTTGTTGAGAATCTCCACAACTAAAAGTCATGTGTTTTCCTAATTTAAACCAAAACATTTTT
Organism: Bambusicola thoracicus; assembly: GCA_002909625.1. Classification (NCBI taxonomy): domain Eukaryota; kingdom Metazoa; phylum Chordata; class Aves; order Galliformes; family Phasianidae; genus Bambusicola; species Bambusicola thoracicus. Next base: position 48,169 of record PPHD01000315.1, on the reverse strand, counting down.
TTCTAAGATTTTAACTTCTCTTTCCTGTGAGGCAGGATGTGAAATAAGCTTAGCAGCCCACCTCAATAATATAAGTATTTATGATATTAACCGGTATATACAGTGATATCTTAATAATATATACTGATACAACATATACCAAATAGATACTTTTTATCACATTTTGAGGGACAGAGCCTCAGCTGGTGTAGTTCTGATATTTTAAAGCATCAGAGACCATTTTGCAGCCACTGAAAAGTTATTTGGACAGCAAGCAGTTAAGGTGTTCCAAGTTCTGATCTCAGTTTCTGTAGGGAACTCTCTTGGGTTTCAGTGGGTTTGAATATGCTTAACTGAGATAAGAATCTGACTAAGTAGCCATGTTTTTATCTAAGCAGGTAGTTACAAGTATTTCATTGCATTTAGGGCTGTGAACAGCTTTAACAAAACCCTTTCTAAAACATCAGTATTAATTGTCAAATATGAATGTAGGCCCAGCTGGTGCGGAATGTCAGTGTCCATCTGAAGGTCGCTGGTATTTAGCCAACAATAACAAGCACTGCATTTTGGATAATGGTACCAGGTGTGACACTGGTTTCTTCACCTGCCTGAATGGACACTGCATCTCAGAGCGATGGAAATGTGACAACGACAATGACTGTGGTGATGGCAGTGATGAGTTGGAGAGCGTGTGTGGTAAGCATTTAAAGTAACTGCATGTGAGAGTGATGCAACTTCTGACCTGGCTGTGGTGTTTTCTATTGCTTATATGGCTGTATGATCATGGATCTTCTAGCTGTAGTTTGGAAGTGATCTGTTGCTTGCTTGCTTATAGGCTTTGTTGTGCATTATTAGGTCTGAATGGCAGCTAATTTGTTCTAGAATCCAGAAGTGCTGTAGTATTAACTTTACATCATATATACCCAATTTCTCCTTTGTTTAATTCAAGTATGTATTTTACTTTCCATGCAGTACGTTTTGCAGCTGTCTTTGCTCTGGCAGGTAAAACTTTTGTGTTTTGCTACTTTGTCAGAGAACTTAGATTATGTTTTATCCATGTACTATATTCTTCATTAATTTTTTAAAATTATTTTTTATTTGTCAGCTTTCCATACTTGTCAGCCAACAGCTTTTACCTGTGGTAATGGGCGATGTGTGCCCTATCATTACCGCTGTGATCACTACAATGACTGTGGAGACAATAGCGATGAGGCTGGCTGCTTATTTCGAACTTGTGACTCCCACACAGAATTTACTTGCAATAATGGAAGATGTATATCTCTTCAGTATGTCTGCAATGGAGTAAATAATTGTTACGATAATGGCACATCAGATGAGAGAAATTGCCGTAAGTTCTTTCAAATTAATAAGTGCGTATTTGAGTCTGATTCTTTAGACCAAAGAAGAGGCAAATCTCCTTGAGTGTGAAGAATTATGACAAAGGCAGCAGAAAGGATAAAAGGTTTTTATATTTTCATTACAGATTCTGGTTTGTGTTATTTTGAAGCAAACTGATCCTTGAAAGATATTTTTGAGTAACCCAGCATCTTTCCTTAATAACTATTGCTTTAATCTGCCTTGACCCAGCAAATACTATTAGAGTGCTTAATGTTAGCTATTGTGAGTAATCCCATTGACTTGAAAAAGATTATTTGAGATAAATTGGATGCAGGACTTATATTCATGCAGAATTCACGTGGCACTTGACAGCAGATTTTTACTGTATGCTTTGCAGCGTGCTATGTCAAGTATACTGGATTTAATCATTAGGAATAAGTATGTGACTCTTATACAAGCATGATTTATATTTATTCTGTATAAAATTATATTCCTTATACTTTTCAAAAAGTTACCAGTTTTATTTGTTTTCCATAAAATACCAATTGTGATCAGCTCAGTATTAACTACTAATGCAGTTAATCAAACTAATCGTGCTTTTTGCAGTAAGATTGTTAGGTTATGTTAGAGAAGTAGGTTGTTTTAAACATTAAAAAAAAAAGATTGTTTTAACACTGTTTTCTTGAAATGTATTATTTGTGACTTTTTTTTTAGTTCTTAGTGAAATCTGTACGTTTGAAATCCCCAGTCTCTTTGTCATTTGTACTTGATGTGGTGATTCACACACTACCAGCTGGTTGCAAATGCAAGCATTACGGTGTGAATGCGTCAGTTTGCATTCCCTCACCTCTGAGTATTAGCATGTATTTATTTGATCATATTTTTGATGCCACTTTTCCCAATAAAAGCAGTGGCCTAATTGTTTCCATATAGAACAAGAGGTATGAGTGCACTTTCTCATTTGAGCAGAAATGAGAGGAAAATGGCTTGTGTTATTTACACATTTCTTTTGAATTTTCCAAGGACAGCTGTTCTTATCCTCTACTGAAGAGGAAGATGGCAGTGAATATGTATAGCATATTACTTTGTTTCTCATTTAGTATTGTTTTGAGTGGGTGGAGTACATCTACAGCTGTCTCTGCTCTGGGAATTTCTAAAACTATTTCGGCTTCTTCAAAGACTTTTGGCCACTTCTGGGTGAAAGTGATAATGAATCACTGACAAGTCTATATCTGAAAAATATGAGACAAAATGCACTCTGGATTGGTCAGATCAGTCCACTCTGGATTGGTCCCAGATCAGTTTTATGTAAGTATCAATGCAGTGTTTTTGCCTTCTCTTTAAAGCGGAGCGCACTTGCCAATCTGGATTTACCAAATGTCAAAGCACAAACATCTGCATTCCTCGAACGTATTTGTGTGATGGTGACAATGACTGTGGAGATATGAGTGACGAGAGCCCTACTCACTGTGGTAAGCTGATAGGGTTAAACTCCTTGCACTTCAGTAATTTATTCCAGTGCTCCTTACCTTTGTCGGAACCACAACTGTTCTCAAAATCTACTCTTCTGTAGCATTGAGGAGATAAAAGCTGTAAGTGTTGTATTATTCACTCTTGTTCATCTAACTTCCTTAAATTTTTATTAGACTTTTTGGCACGCTTTTATGCAGTTTTTGAGGGATCATTTCTTTTTCATATTCTACTCTGTATCATTTATTTATTTATTTATTACAGAACTGGCACTTTAGTATTACAGTGAATAGACTTTTTTTCAGAACTTTATTAGAATGTTTTAATTCTAATCAAATGAAATTATATGTACTTTTAATGTAATTTGTTTTAGCTTTTTCATGCAGTTATTTATGTCTCAATAAAGGATTCGCAGTTCATTGCTGATTCCAACTTTCATATAAAAGTGTGTAGCTTTTAATCAATTTCAATTACAAAACAGCATATTTTTGGTAGATGTATGCATTAGGTAGTACTTTTCTTGTTCATAATGTTGTTCAAAATTTTTCTAACATACAGTGGATATTTCAGACAATGATTTATTTTTAATATTGTTTGAGTGGATTATGTTTGCTTTATCTAGTTTTCCTAAAGTTACGTGCCTCAAATTACCCATGCCACGGTTTTTCTACTTAACAGATATCCACTTTTATGCATGGACCTCTACATGTAAAAACAATGTGTAGACATAATGACCCCTGTACTGCTCATGAAAGGTGTACTTTTTCCCCTCTGCTCTTTTATGTTCCATCCCTACTAAATTCTAAAATTGAGAAGAGGTGAAGGGCAAAAAGGAGGAAGAGCTAGGGAGAATAGAAGATAGAGGAAGCCTGAAGATATTAATGAGCAATTTGTTAATTGCCTTTGATTTCTAGTATTAAGGCACATAAAGGACCTTGTTTAAAGGTTAAACTAGGTCCTTTTTGGTATCTTGAAATCATCAGAGGGTACAGAACAGTATCAGTAACTACTGAAGAAATTAGCAGACTACCAAATGTAGTCTCTGACTACCTACTTTGGGTTCTGAAGAAGTTAGTACATTGGACTGTGCTCATTTTCTTGTGCACAAAGCTCAAGTATAAATATAAGACATATTTTCAATCGTTGTGTGCAATACTACTTGCAGAACAAATTCTATTTATTAGGTAATATGTGTATGTAAGAACAGAACTAAATCCATGTTTTGCATATGCAGTTCAAACTAGTTTGTACGAAGAGCTGTTTGCAGACAGGCTACTAAAAGACATCTTTACTAGCATATTCTTATGCTTTTGCATAACACAGACTTGAAAACTACTTAAAAAGAGTTGAAAAGGTAACAGGAAGAAAGAAGTCTTATATAGTTGTTTTTTTTTTTTTCTTCCAGTCTCAATGACTTGCACAAACAATGAGTTTCGTTGTACATCAGGACGCTGTATTCCTGCTCATTGGTACTGTGATCAAGGAGTAGACTGTGCTGATGGCTCTGATGAACCTGCCTCTTGTGGTAAGTGTATATTCAGAAGATACATACCAAAAGATAAGATGGTTTATGGAAAGAGCTATAGTTCCTCTTACAGGCAACAGGTTGAATCCAAACTAAGTGGCTAATAGGTATCTTTTGAGGTCTATTTACTGACTCTAAATAATCTGAGTCACTGAGTAATCAGTCAGTAAACGTATTTCATACTGTGTGTGGAATATGAAGACTTTTAATTGCCAAAATTGATTCCTCTCTTAACGTATAACCTTCTCTCTCTCTTTAAGACTCTGGTGGTGGTGAATCAAGTGATGAGAGTTAGCAAGTATTATTTCATGTCACTGTTTTGGATGTGAGACCAGATATCTTGCTGTACAGGAAGTATGTGCACAGTATTCCATTTAGGGAAAAAAGGAACGTGGGATATGGAGGGATGTTTCTGACTAGTATGCAGAAGAGTATCATAGAACTGCAATAGGCAAATACTTCTTACATGCTAATGGTAGAAACTGATGGTGGTAAGCATGGGGAGGAGGGAAGAAGGTGAGAAGAAGTAGAGTAATCTCTAAGGAGAAAGAGGGACTGACTTCAAGTATCTGAAACTAAAGACAACACAATGACTTATTGTCACTGTGAAAGGTGGCATAACACACAGCCTCTATGATTTAAGTAGGGCTAGTAACTCCCTTTGCGCATTTCTAGAGCTGCACCTCCAGCTTGAGAAAATGTCTTGCATCTTACGCCAACTTCAGATCCTCATTACATAAATAGCGTAAAAGAGAACAGGGTCATTATGCACTGACTGCTGTATTCATGTTGTATTTAATGCTGCTTTCACATTTTAGATTTCTGGTCTCAGGTTTCTGAAGCAGGGTACTTTTGAGTTATTACAAGATCAGCAGTCTGATAATCGAAATAGTACAGTATTTGTAGAGATTGCCAATATAATTGATGAGAGGGGGAGGACTGTGCTCTTAACAGCACATCTCTTCTACTTAAGCTTTTACTTTACATTTCAAATTTCACTGTCATAGGATTCTCCCTAAAACACCTTTCTCAGTAGATTATTGTAGCAGTGCAGGTTAGTTTAACAAGCAAAGTGATTCTCTTCATTTTTAAGAACCTCATGTGCGGACTTGTTCAAGTGACCAATTCAGATGTGATGATGGGAGATGTATCCCAGCAACATGGATCTGTGATGGTGATAATGACTGTGGGGATATGAGTGATGAGGATCAAAGACACAGTTGTGGTAAGTGTCTAGTATTAATTTCTTTGACAGGCATTTTCCATTAAAAAAACACAAGACACACACACAAAAAACCTGAAATGAAACAACAAAGACCCTACCATTTTTTTCTGTCTATAAAGGTGTACTTTGAGCATGAGGTATGTTCTTCCTGTACCTTCGTTTCCACTGTGTTGAATTAAAATAGATTAGGTTATTGATTTTACAAAAGAAAGAAAGAAAAATGTTCCAATTTTGTAAGTAGTCTTTTTTGAATTGTGAGTTTCAAGTAAAATATTGTTTGTATGATTTGGGCAGCAGCTTCAGCAGAGATACTCCCTAATCATCACATGCTACATCTTCTGTGTATTAATATCCGCATGGTTTGGGAATAATTTCTTTACAAATAAAGGAGCAAAATAACCCATGGTAATTTAGTGATGAAAAAAGAGAAGAAATGCAAACGTGGTCCTGCTCCTTGATTGAACAACAGCTGAATTCACTTGCAGTTCCTTACACTATTTAATTTCAATGGTTCTCCATCTGTGTGAGTACTGAATACTTTGAAGAATGTGGGAGCTAGACAGCCTAAGCCTGATACCTGCTCAGCGGCCAGAAAATCTGGCCAGATATGCGGAAAGCTTATACTCAGTATCTAGCAAGATTCAGAGTTCTTCAAGTGCCAGCATTGGGTAAGCAATTTGAAAGTGTTTTGGCTCTTAGTCAGCCTCAGTGAAGAGCTATGTCCAGTTTAGAACTGATGGAAATGAGTATGAGTTTCATATATGAAAGCACAGTGATACCTATTTCTGCACATGGAGAAGAGCGTGGCCCTGTTGTGGGTTATGTGTTATCCAGGCTGTGTTCTGGGGGGAATGTTTTACATACAGAGTGCAACTTGCTGACCTGGTGAATGTGCTCTTTATCAGCAAACCGCAGCTGCACAGCTGCAGAGTTCACATGTGCCAACAATCGCCCCCCACTCAGGAGGTGCATTCCTCGGGCATGGGTCTGTGATGGTGATGCTGACTGCAGTGATGCACTTGATGAACACCAGAACTGCACACGAAGATCTTGCACAGAGAATGAGTTTACTTGTAATAATGGCTTATGCATCAGAAGTGCGTACAGGTTTGTAACTACCATTTATCTACCATGCATTCATGCATTAATTTTTACTTGAAAATGGTTTGGGAGTCTTTCATGTTATATTCCCAGTGCTTAGCATTGGCATTTTTCTGTACCTCTCATGAGGTGATTCTGTTCAGTGGATACAGGGAATACAAGCAGGATTCACTCGGTCAGACTCTATGTAATGTGCCTGTTTTCTGAAAGTCTCTTCTGCTGGAGTCAATATGTGACATTCTTTAGAAATCAAGAGAGTGCATCTAGCACTGGAGATGGTAGCTGTCTTCTTGAATTTGAAAAAAAGTGTTAATTCTTCTTCAGATGTGACAGACGGAATGACTGTGGTGATGCCAGCGATGAAAGGGGTTGTATATATGAACCATGTCAGCAGCACCAGTTTACTTGTCAGAATGGACGCTGCATTGCCAAGGCTTACATCTGTGATGGAGATAATGATTGTGGTGATGAGTCTGATGAGCTGGAACACCTCTGTAGTACACCAGAAGCAACGTGCTCTCCCCATCATTTTAAATGTGACAACGGAAACTGCATTGAAATGGCTAAAGTCTGCAATCGGTTGGATGATTGCTTAGATAACAGTGATGAAAAAGGATGTGGTATGTTTAGATTTATTTGGACTGTCTTAATCTATTTAAAATGCATTGGCAGATTCAACAAAAAAATGATCTTAAGATAATTTCATAACTACAGTCATATCTATTCCACGGTGGTGGAGAAATGTGTACATTTAATCTTTTTTTTAGTCAAATCACATCAATTATATATTGTTTTGACAAACTATGAAAGTTAGCTAATTAGTAAACTGTAAATTTAGATTATAACTTGTTTCATTATTGCCCTTACATTTCCAAAATCCACCATTGGTTTGTGTATTTTTTGCACTCAGTCAGTTTGGCAACAGACTTCAAAAGAGTTGAAATAGTTTTTATTGTACAGCCAGCCCAGATTTGTATTCAGCATTTTCAGGGGAAGGCAGGGAGAGAGAGATAGGAAGAAGAGTACATTGGAAAATCACTGCAATGTTTTCTCTGTAAGTCAATTGCTTGAACAGCCTTTCCTTTCCTTCATTAGGTATAAATGAATGCAGTGACCCTTCAATCAGTGGATGTGATCATGTCTGCACGGACACCCAAACAAGTTTCTACTGTTCTTGTCATCCTGGATACAAACTTATGTCAGATAAACGAACTTGTGATGATATTGATGAGTGCAATGAAACTCCATCAGTATGTAGCCAGATTTGTGAGAACACAGCTGGCTCCTACATCTGTAAGTGTGCCCCAGGCTATATCCGGGAGCCTGATGGAAAAAGTTGCCGACAAAATAGTAATATCTCCCCATACCTTATTTTTAGCAACCGTTACTATCTGAGAAATCTCACAGCAGATGGCCAGTCTTACTCTCTCATTTTGCAAGGACTGAGAAATGTGGTGGCACTGGACTTTGACAGGGTCGAAAAAAGGTTGTACTGGATTGATGTGGGGAGGAAGGTCATTGAACGAATGTTCCTAAATGGAACAAATAAGGAGGCTGTGATAAGTGATGATGTGCCGAATGGGGAAGGTATCGCTGTTGACTGGGTTGGCAGGTAAGAAAACACATTTCCTGTCTTTCTGAGCTACTAAGGAAATAGGAGGGAGTTTGCTTTAAGATTCTTCTTCATACAAAAACCTCTGAAGAGCATTGAATTAATTTGGATTGCTGATGCAGTATTATACAGCTGCTCTGGAAAGTTTATGGGCTTATAATACATTGCATGGTTCTTTTGTTTCACTGGTCTCCTATCTATTTTACCGAGGTTATATCAGAGTTAATCTCTCATCGATAATAACATAGTGCATATGGCTCACGTGAGAAGCATGTTAGGAAATTATCAATGAACAGATAAGCTGAGCAGGCAGCTGGGAAATTCCATGTTCCTGGGAGTAGGGATTCTGGGCTTAGGCTAGTAGTTGCTATTATTTGCAGTTACTAGCAAAGGAAGAAAGGTCAGGGTTGAAGCTTCACTCTTCACATAAACAGTACGCTATAAGAGATTACTAGATTCCAGTTAAGAAGCAATAATAAACATTAATGAACTTAGGCTCCTATACTGAAATGAAGAGCATGTTTTTTTGCTCTTGAAAAATACATCATTTTCTGACACTCAAACCACACACTGACATCATTTGCAAAAGGCGAGTAGTATGAGGACAAAATTGGAAAGCACTTTGCATCATGGTAATTTTTTAATTGCCTGCCACGTATCATAAAGTAGTTTGATTTATTTCCCCAGAAACTGCTGTTATTTTGTGTCCTCTCTGACAATGTTCTTGAGTGTATTTCATCATTTTTTACCTTTTTTTTTTTTTTTTTTTTTTGACTGCATTGGTCTCAGTGTGAAAAGTTCAAAGCTCTTCAGAATAATGAGTGATTCAGAAAGTCACAGTGCTCCCAAATGCTTTGTGATGGATAGAGAGATGTGGAAGGAAAGGACTAATTTTAGCCAAAGTGATCCAAGAGCTCCTTCACTAATAGATGCTGATTTAATTCAGCTACCATTAGATATGCTTTCAGTCAGCTTTTGTTTAGGTGCTTCAGAAGGACTGAAAGATCATACAGTGGTGGATGAGTTGGTCTGCGGTTTCAGTACAGGGTGAGCTACAGGCTGAGGAAGATTATCTTCTCATTTCTCCTACCTCATGGGAGTACCGCAGTACTGATCAGATTGGTATAGACAGAGACTTAGGCTGTTTCTGGAGTGATCCTGCACACGTTGGAGCTGAAAAAGCACTGCAGGCAATTTCAAAGTAGCCTACCTTAGTTCTAATTAATCAAATTAAATGCTTTATTTGTTGCAGACTTTCAAAAATCAATGCTTCAGCTTGCATGTTATCTTTGATTACAGTTGCAGATAATTCTTAGGCAATGTAAAAGAAATGTTAAAAAAAAAATTGAAGTGAGATTTAAATTAGGCTTTCAAACTGTAATAGCTAGCAATTTTCAAAGGAGAACCTGTCAACTCTTTTACTTGTTTGATTAGAGCAGATGTGACAGCCTGGAAAAGGTGAACACTTTACAGCTCCAGTCACAATCTGTTATACTGCCTGCATGCCTTTCTGCTTCTCTTCAGCTGTTGTTGGTAGGAGAGGAGGGAAAGAAAAGATTGCTTAGTAATTTATAGGCAGATTGAATATTATTACTCAACTGGGCAACTGCAAGTTTGAATTTGGCACCAATGATTGTGGACACAAGTACAGAGAAGTAAAAAGGGCAAACTGGAATATGGTATAGAATAGATGTTAGTACACTATGTCTGTTCTTCCTTTATTGTGGAGGTGTTGCTTCTGGAAGGAAAGAAAAGGTGAAATTCAACATGAAGTAAAACGAAGAAAGTAAATTAACTCTAAAACATTTCAGGAAATTGTACTGGGTGGATGCCTACAAAGATTGCCTCTATGTCTCTGAACTTGATGGAAGATTCCAGAAAAAACTGGTGGATCGGTGTGTGGATATCAACAACACTTACTGCTTTCAGCATCCCAGAGCAATTGTTGTTCATCCAAAATACGGGTATGACACTGCGGAAGTACTTTCGCTTTTACATAGTTGTGCACTGTCTCTGAAAATCTGAAATAAATTTTGGCTGTGTTCTCTTCAATTTGTGTGACATTAAATCTTAGCTGGAGCTTGGGAAAAACAGCAGCTTGCTTCTCGTAGCTTTATATGCTGGGTGGCCTGGTATTGAAAGTGGAATTTGCTTGCATATGAACAAGGAGATGTTGATTGCAAGGCTAACAGGTGCCTGTACAGCTTGATTTACAATATGGTACTGATTGCATTCTTTGAAGATGATTGTGCTTGCATGCATCTACTTGTTTGCTGTAGTGATTAATGTAACAAGTAAATGCATTAACCTTTTACTTATCTTCCTCGGTATCTGGTTTAATTTTTTTTGAAGAAATGCTGTCTTTCAGATGTGACTTCTAATATTTACTTCAGTGTATTTTTACTATAGAACTAATTAGGCATGTTTATTTGAACAGACAGGTTTACTGGACAGACTGGGCAGATCGAGCTTATATTGGACGAGCAGGCATGGATGGAAAGGAGAAGATGGTGATTATCTCTACAAAGTTAGAGTGGCCCAATGGACTCACCATAGATTACACCAACGACAAGCTCTACTGGGCAGATGCCCATCTAAATTACATAGAGTACGTACACAGAGAAGAATAAAGCAACTGAAAAATTTGCTCATACCAGATTTCAGTGGTAGCCTTTGTAAATGCTGTAAGCACCATGCTTCTATCCACTGATACTATAGTTCAATCAGAGTCAGGAAGTCTGGGACAGTAGAAATGAATGCCGCAGTAGCCTAGTTCATATATTTGCATTCTAGGTCCTGCTAGAAATGTTCCAAAAACTATTGAAAAACTCAGGTTAAAAAAGTCACAATCTATGCTTGAATATGCAAGTTACCTGCATCTATACCTTGCCTGAGCCAAGGCAGAATTGAATGTAAAATCAGTACTTTTGATGCCCTTCTGTCTATATGTATGATTTCAGCTGCGGTGTCTAAACTAGTTATGTGCTAGAGGATGTCTGAAAACTTATCTGTAATGTTATCCTCAGCTTTTACAGAGGTGTCCATAGATACAGTGTGAAATTTCCTGTTGGCACATAGCTTTTTCCTGGTAATTGATAAAAATCTATTAATTGTTTAGTGCTGGAAAATTACATGTTAAAGATCTTTTGAAATCCACAAGTAATACTCTGGTTCTTGTGAAGGCATTGAATCACTTCAAAACAAATTCTTTATATTCATGTTTATATGTGCATTTAGGGTTATACTTTTATCCATTTCTTTTTCTTCACATTTCATTCTTCTGGCAGCCTTTTCTATGCTGAAGTGTTAAGAATATCCTATTTAAAATATATATTAATTTCTCTGTCTTTATTTCACTTCAATTTCATGATTTAACCCTATATAGCAAGAATGTAACAAAAATATAAAATCTTCTTAAAGACACCTTATCAGAGGAGGCTCTAAATCAGGAAGGCTTATAAAATGTGAAGGTTTAGGAGACCTGTTGTGTTAGGTGTTCAGTTATTAGCAGTCTGGATGATCCAGGCAAGCCAGTCTCTCATGTGACAGAAATAACTTATTGTAAACCATTATGAGTGCAAAATTTCATTGGATTAGCTGATATACTTCCATGGGAAGATTTCATGTGTCAGTCGATATTCCCCTATTACATTTCTTTACCTAGAATAACCTGTTTTACTTCTCTGCATATCTTAAAATTTATTTACTGAGAACAGTGCTCTATCGTAGGACTAAAGAAGCTGCAATTCCAGTGTTATATAATCCTGGTCACCAGTAAAGATCTAACATTAACATATAAAGATGAGAAGATATTATAGTATTTATCTGAATGTTTTATGTATTTTTCTTTATCTAGGTACTCTGACCTGGATGGACATCATCGTCATACTGTATATGATGGGACATTGCCTCACCCATTTGCAATAACAATTTTTGAAGACACAATATATTGGACTGATTGGAACACAAGAACTGTTGAAAAGGGAAATAAATATGATGGATCAGGCAGGACTGTTCTTGTGAACACCACACATAGGCCATTTGACATCCATGTTTACCATCCTTACAGGCAACCTTTTGGTAAGAAAACAGTATTGTATTTGCATTTAGAGGGCCAGCTGTTATCTGGAAACTAATGTAAAAGTTCCTGAGTGGACTCTGCTTTCTCATTCGCTCAGGGAAACGAAATGCACAGAATAAATGTAGTCCTCAGCTTTACACATACAAATGGTCCTTGATTAACTGCTGAAATAGAATCAGACTGGAAATGCATTATTTTAAATTAGTTTCTTAAAATTCAAGACCAGTAGTATACATTTCATGTGTGTGAAATCATATGCATTTATCTCTCTGACTGCCTAATTATCTATGTTTTGTTTTTAAACTTACTACCTTTAAGTTTTCAATACAGTATGAGAGGAGTCTATTGAAGATTGAGATCATTATGTCCTGGGATCTGCAATGTGTGGTAATATTTGTTTTTCTCTTTTTTTTACCAGTTAATAATCCTTGTGGCACCAACAATGGTGGTTGTTCTCATCTGTGTCTGATAAAAGCTGGTGGTCAGGGTTATTCCTGCGAATGTCCCGATAACTTCATGATTGTACAGTTTGGCAGTACAGCGCACTGCCTTCCAATGTGCTCCAGCAGCCAGTTCCTCTGTGCAGACACTGAGAGGTAAGTGCTGTTCATCTTCTTTTTTCTGATGCCCTTTAAATATATATTTCACAGTTTAGACTTTTGAAAAGGGCATGAAAGCAGTAATTCCTCCTCTGTGATTCTGTGATGTCCTAGCAAAGAGAAAGCTGGGACCAGACAGACTTTGTTTAGGAAAAATATCTACAGACTCTTAGTTTAAATGTTTTTTTTTTTCCCACCTTTTTTCCCCATTACTCTTCATTGCTAATGTAGCAAACTTTGGGTTGCTGGAAACCTCTAGACCCCAGAAACCATTTCCAGTCAAAATCACAGCCTGGACCTTTTTCCATTTGCACATCTTTTGTAACACATCTCTTTCTTCCAAGTACATGCTGTCTGAGCGTGTCCCAGGAAAACAAACAAACAAAACATTGTTAAGGTGTGGGGATGCATTTCATACCCCTTTCTCTAAGATAGCTGCAGTGGGGGGTGAAGAGTGTAGCCTAAGAGCTGCTACGCTGACATTGTATCACTCTAGAGCTTGTGAGACTGTTGTTCTTGTAGGATGATTTTATGTAGCTGTGTTACAATGATGATCTCTTATGAAATTCTTGTGCCAAACAACTTAATTATTAATGTGTTAGCTAATCAAAATCCTAAATGAAAATTGATTTCAAAAGCTGAGAGATGGTTATCACAAATACACATTAAAATTCAGTCTATATCAATTTACTATGAACATCTTTTAGAACCAGTAGCATCTGTTTTGAGAGAGAGTCTTCTGGCATAATATGTTGGCATGTGACATATGAAGCAGAAGAGATGAAATTCAAGGTGTCTTGGCAGTTTCAAGAAATTAGACTGAGACAAGACTATGTTTCGTGCCGTGAAAGGATGTTTTTTTTTGTTTGTTTGTTTGTTTTATCTGTAGAGACACCTCCTCAACAAAGAAAACATTATTTTCTCTTTGTAGGTGCATTCCTATCTGGTGGAAATGCGATGGACAGAGGGACTGTCGAGATGGTTCTGATGAGCCCCCTACCTGTCCACACCGATACTGCCCTGTTGGTCAGTTCCAGTGTAACGATGGGAACTGCACAAGTCCACATTTCTTATGTAATACCCAGTCAGATTGCCATGACAGCTCAGATGAAGATCCTGTACTTTGCGGTACGTTACCAGTAATAATTGTAAGTGATTTTTGCCAGTACAAGCCATGTAAACAAAATACATTGTTATCATTATCCCCTTTTCATGGATGAAAATGGTAGGTAGAGGAATGCAGGTCCTAATTGTCTAGCCTTGCACCTATGAGAGTAATTTATCTCAGTGAAGAAGAGAACTAAAGAGAGTAAAAATGCACAAAGTATAATAATTTCTTATCCCTTTGACTCAGATTTGCACTGGAAGTAGGAAGTAGGATCCGTTCTGTTTTATCTAGTGTAAATCCATGATCTATATTAGGAATCTGAGCCTTGCTTATCTGTCCATAGTTGTACTCATTTTTCCCATATTCTTGAGCTTTGCATGACAAGATAAAATTATTTCATGCTCTGTGTTGCACAAAACCCAGCACATGTGGAAAGACTGTTTTGGAGAGCTGTTTGTGATGGCAGTATTTTAGCAGTAGAGCCTAATTATGCTTGTGGAGAAATGTTGTTGCCTTAGAAACCTTATTCCACATACTTACTTCTAAATTAAAAAGGGCATTGGTAGTCTTCCGCTTGTAAATAATGTATTTCTGACATTTGTGAGCATAGTAATATAAAGGAAAACAACAGCATGGTTGTGTAATTGATAGTTTCATTGACATTCATTAGCAAAGTGTTTCTAACAATGACAGAATTATATGAAATTACAATTTTACATGAGTTTCAAATAGCTAAACTCTTAAATATGGCACAAGGGATTATTTAAAGTATAAATTTGGTAGCTGCATAATGTGTCACTGTTATGTATTGTGTACACTTCAAAGCCAGTTTGGGTCTATACAATTCCTTCTGTTTATCATCCTGTATGTGGGAATAGAATCTTTTAGTTTAGAAAATATGTGGAAATCATGATGTATTGCTTCCTTTTGAAGAGTTTTTCAGTATATGTGAAATAGCAGTATAGTAGTGTCCAGTGAGATATAAAGTCAGGAAGTTTTGTATGAGGCTACTGTTGACTCTTGTTTTCCCCCAGTTTGTACTACAGAACATTAGTGTTCTATGCCTTGACTCAGGAATAGAGGGTGTACGTTTATAGATTATGGAGCTGTCATTAGCATGATCTTCTGTTTCCTAGCCTGTTCTTCATAGCTTAGTGGAACTAAGCGTATCAAGGCAAAATAAATCTAAGATGGTAGCATGGCTAGAGGCAGAATATCTCTCCTCTGCTTAGTGACTGGGAGCCCCTGCCTCCATCGTATTTGAATACTGGGTTTAGTCCCTTCTTTTTTAGGAGAGGATAGTACTGTCTCATGCCTAGAAAAACTTGGAGACTCAATGAGCTTGTGGGAAATGCACCCTGTAGCATTAGAAATCTGTTCCTCAACTGGGCAAGTAGATGCTGATATTTTAGATCTTTGTTGACTTAAAAAAAAAAAAAAAAAAAAAAAAAAATTGTACACATGATAAATACCCAATTGAGGTAACAGTGCTGCAGCAGATTATTCCTTTAAGTTTCAGTATCCTAATAGCCAATTTGTATTCTTTCAGCTAATCACCAGTGTGAAACTCATCAATGGCAGTGTGCCAATAAACGATGTATCCCAGAAGCGTGGCAGTGTGATAGAGAGGATGACTGTGGTGACAACTCGGATGAAGATATTACTCACTGTGCAAGTAGGACCTGTCCCCCAGGCCAATTTAAATGTGACAATGGACGCTGCATCCCGGAGTCCTGGAAGTGTGATGTGGATGATGATTGTGGTGATAACTCCGATGAGCCATTCCACGAATGCAGTAAGCACTTAGCTGTAGTAAGCTGCCTACATTATGGTGCACCAAAAGCAGAGCAGACTGCATTAGTTAATTTTCCTGAGGCTGAAAATTGATTGGAAATAAATATTTCCTTCAAGGTAGTTGCTGACATAGAAGAAGAGTACTAGAAAGCATAGATTCTGTGTGATAGTTAACTGCTTTATCATTCTTGCAAACGAGGATGCTTAATTATGCTCACTTCTTTACCAAGAACTGACCTCCTTCATGCTAGCAGTGTCATTTGCTTGGTCCTTAAAAACCTTTTTTACAAAATATTATGTACCTACATGATCTATTACCTGTATAGAAACAGTGAATGCCAGTTCACCAATTTCTACCTTGCTCCGCTTTGGAGCGTGATATGTGTTGTGCTTTCTGTGGAGAGAAAAAATATAACAAGTCCAGTAGTAGAAAGTATTGACTATAAATTGTAACCAATCTTGTAAGGCAGAATAGGAAGATCAGTTTTCTGGCTAACAACTACTACTTGTGTTGCAGTGGGCCCTGCTTATCGTTGTGACAACCACACACAATTCAGCTGTAGAACCAGCTACCGTTGCATACCATTGTGGGCAGTATGCAATGGGAATGATGACTGCAGAGACAACAGTGATGAACAAGGCTGTGGTATGTCTGGAGAAGAAGATACATTCAACGTAATTTGTACCAAAAAGATTTCTTCAATTTATAAACATATTGGGTTCCTGAAAATCTTTTCAGTAATAATGAATCTGTTTTATTATTATTATTAATAATATCATCTAATTACACTGGTAGTTACATGTCTTGAGGAAAACTTCTGTGTGCGGCGATTCATTCTACAGGTTGTGTATTTGCAAGCTCTGAAGACCAGGATTTTATTTATTTTGACTTACATGTCATCAAATGAAACAGGAAATATTTTTAGTTGAGCTCAGCTATTATAGACTGTTAAAAGTGTCAGTGTGTTCTACATTTCTGTAACTGCTGTACTCTTGAAACCATTAGCATGGGAAGCATAATGATACTTTCCCAGACTCTTATATTTGTGTTGAAACCTCTCATAAGCTTTCACACAAAATTTATTAGGAAATCAAGTCGCTATATCAAGACCAGAAAATAAATTATCAAAATTACAGTGTTCTATGAGGACAGGATATCTTGCAGTTGTTATTCTCTGCTTGTAGAATTAATTGTAAAAAAAGCACGTCACCACAAAACATGCTCCTTCATTCAGAAATGCTTTTCTTTCTTTGGGCTCTTTATTAGTAGACTAATACAATCAATGCATTTTAGTAGCTATTAATTTAGTAAGTTACTCTTCTGTGGATAGACTTACTCCTTTAAAAGCAGGATAGAGGGTCAGGTTTATTAGAATCCCTTATACTGGAATGGTGGCACTGTAAGGAGCAATCGTTCTTTTCCTTTAATAGCATTAAGTTTATTTTTTTGTTTCTCTCTCACTTCTGTAAAGTTACTTCAGCTGTTTCTTAATCACTCTTGTCATTTGGCCCAATTTTTGACACAACGTCTCTATCACTTCCATTATCTTTGGTGCTTTTCATCTCATCCAGAGATTATACTAATATGTGCTGGTCTCATGTTTTGTTGGCAAATGGTTTATGCTGCAGAGGAGATGACTTGCAGTCCTTTTGGAGATTTCCGTTGTGATAATCATCGGTGTATCCCACTGCGCTGGAAGTGTGATGGAGATAATGATTGTGGAGATCAATCTGATGAGCACAACTGCAGTGAGTTCTTTTTTGGCTATAACAATGTAGTCTAGCTTTTGATTTAAGTAACCATTTGTTTCTTATGAGAACGTGGCAGACAGATCTCAGTTGCAATCATTTGTTGGTTTTACTTCATAGTCTGTATTTTCTTCGCTCAACTATCACAGTAATGTCTCAAAGAACCATTTTTGATCAATAAAAAAAACTAGTAAATGTAGTCATCGATAAATTCCCATTTTCTGCTAGGAAATGACATTTGAATTCTGCATATTGTTTTGTTAGGAGTTAACCTTGATTACTTTTTCCTGAGTTGAAATGCAAATTACTCCTGTCTAAGTGTGTGATAATTTTTTTTTTTTTCCATGCAGTGAGGAACAAAATGCAAAGACTTTGGGAAAAAGCTGTTATAGAATTACTCAGTTTTAGTTTATATTATATCATCAGCTAGTACTGCTTTTGTCTGGTTTAGTAAGGCAGGTGTGGATATTTAAATCCACAACTGGGAAAATTTATAAGTTTGTACTTCCATTTTAAATGAAGGTCCTCGTGAATGCACAGAAAGTGAATACCGCTGTGACAATTTGCGCTGCATTCCTTCCCGCTGGGTCTGCGATCATGATGATGACTGTGAAGACAATTCAGATGAACGTGACTGTGGTGTGTATTGTCTGGCTGCTGCCTCTTACATGTTTGCACTTTGCTTTTAAATTAGTAAGTTTTCTGCAAAATGATATTTTATTGGAAGCATCTGTAACGGAGCGACATTGACAATATCACTTTAGTTGTTTCACCAAAAGTTGCAGTTACCGCAGTTTTAGTGGTCTGGGGTGTTGCACTCTTCTGTAGAATGATGTTCTCTAAAGCTCAACACTTAATAGGATTTGAATGAAGAGATATTTCAACAGTTACTTCTTAATCTTTTCAGAGCTGAGGACCTGCCACCCAGGTTATTTCCAGTGTAATAGTGGGCACTGTGTTGCAGAGCGCTTCAGATGTGATGGAAATGCGGACTGCCTTGATTTCTCTGATGAAATAACTTGTCGTGAGTTTCAAGTTTTGCAATTGGTGCTCATTGAGCTTACTTCCAGAAAGAGATGCACTTTATTGTCTCTTTTGCATGAGATGACTCTTTAGAGGTACTGAATTCTGCAGCAGCAGGTGATGTCAGTAGAAGTTGAGGAGAATCATATTCTGAATCAGTTTTTTAATATATTGGTAGGTTGCCTTCTCTTACATTAATTGTAAGCACAGTCCTAATGCTAGGAAATCCGTATGTTTACCAGGTCCAGCAGAAGGTAGGTGTGATTGAATTAAAACTCTTGACTGTCCCACTTACACTGCAAGGTCCACTGTTTCCGGTTGACCTGTATTCTAATAAGGTTTTGTAATGAAATGGGATTTTATAATGCTCAAAGGAGTGGATAGCTTCTATCGATTGCTTCTATCTATTGATCTGCAGTGTAGAAATACCCTAGTACTTGTATTACAGTAGTTAATAATAATGTCATAATAATTTTATATTTTTCAGCAACACGGTATCCTAATGGTACATACTGTCCGCCCATGATGTTTGAATGTAAAAACCATGTCTGTATCCAGCCGTACTGGAAATGTGATGGTGATAATGACTGTGGAGATGACTCTGATGAAGAACTTCACCTTTGCTGTAAGAGAGAAAATTTATATCAAAATGTAAAAATGTAGAATAAAATATGTAATTACAATTGGAGGAGTAGATCAAAGAGTAAAGATGGTACTTTATATTTTCAAGTGGGATAGCTAAAATAAAGGCATAAGTTTGCCTTTAAAGTTATAATTCAGATAATGTATATTCTGAAAGGTGAGTCTTCAAAACTGTAAATAAAGTCAAAGCATCTTTCTAAATATGGATGGCCACTTAATTAGCATGCTGTGTTTTCTATTATCTTAGTTATAAACAAATCTAGCAACCTCAGTGTTATATGTAGTCATAGGATATCCCTTTGGCCAAAGGTCCTGTACTGTCTTCTGACAAAAAAAAAACAATGTAGTGCCCTGACAGATGATCACCAAAATGTGGAGAAAATGTTCTTCTGAATGCCCCCATAATGCATTTTAAAATACAGGAAATGTTTCAGTGTTACGGGTTAAAACTGGTCAGGATAGCTTGTGACTGACTTGATCTTTTCTTTTCAGTGGATATTGCTTGTGAATCTCCATTCCGCTTCCGATGTGAAAACAATCGCTGTATATATAGTCATGAGCTGTGCAACCAGGAGGATGACTGTGGAGATGGAAGTGATGAGAAGGAGGAACATTGTATGTACACACAGAGAATTTAGCAGCAAATAGGAAATTGAGTATTTGTGATGCGTTTAATAGTGCTGAAGGCCTTCAGGAATGTCAAAATCAAACATAAGTATATGAAAACTGGTTCTTAATATGAGATGATTTGAACTATTATTATCGATGCTGTGTTCACAGCTCTCCATATAACTTGCAGAATTTAAACAATTGTCTGCCTGAAAAGTATAGAATATGGTTTTTGAAATAAAATTTTATTATGAATTTTACCTAAATTTATTTACAATGAAGCGCTTTTAAAATAAGAAAGAAGTTTGGTTGTATTATAAGAAAGTGATGGATAGGTTAGAGTTCTTTAAATAGATAAATGGGTACTTCTGAATTTATAGCACTGTTATGTAAACAGTAGATTTTTATATTTAAGGCCTAATCCTGCAGAAGCTCAATTAATGTTCAGTAGGGTTTTGCCCTTGGATACATTATGTAATTCATATTGACTGTGCTGATTTTTATATTATGAAGTGTAATCATGTTTTTTGTTTTTTATTGAGCAACCAAAATAAGCCAGCTTGTTGGCTCTACTGTGCAATTTTCTTCAACTTAATAGTTTACAAATATCTCAATCTCTTGAAGTCTGTAGTCGGTGTATAAAGGAGAGTTAAAGGGCATTAATAAGTTTGCACTATTAAAAAAAAAAAAAAAGTTAGCTATTAACAGGAAAAATCTGCCTTCATAAGATAAAGGGCATCTTTCAGTTCACTGAGGTGTGACTAGAGGTCAGGAGGCCCTGGTTAACTCTACTACAGACTTCCAGTGTCACTCTAGTCATTATTTTAACAGATTTCATCAGCCTCCCTCATTAAAAATGTGTAATAGTGCTGTCTGTTGGTACTGTGTAACTGAACTTGTGATACAAGACTGCTTATCTTCTTAACTATAGGTAGAGAACCAACCCCAAGACCTTGTACAACTGAAGAATTCAAGTGTAGTAATGGAAATTGTATTCCTCTACATTACGTCTGTGACAATTATGATGACTGTGGAGACCATTTTGATGAAGTGGGCTGCAGTAAGTAATAATAGAATACAAAATTTCAATGCTATTAAAATAAACATTTCAGGAATAGTACATGTTTCTTGCATAGAATACTAGGAAGTATTAGTGTTGAGTTAGCCTGTGAGGAGTTTAATCTGATCAGTCGTGCCAGTATCATTTTTTTTTTTTTTTTAACTTTTTTGAGGGAAGGCCTTAAATTCAGTGCTGATTTCTCTGTTTCACATACATTCCCAATTGTCTTTAGGTGATATAACCTAGTGCAATGGCTTGATGAAAATATAAAAATACAGAAATAATGTGAAACAGTGAAAATCAAAGGCATCTCCTGACATTCAGCATTCTACATTTGTGGATAAATGCAAATGTAGGTCAAATGTTAACATTCATAACCTTCCCAACATCAACAACCTGAGATGTTTAGAGAAAAGCTTTTTTGTGTGTGTACAAAGAATTTATGTTTTTATATATATATTGAATTGAGGTGTTTAAATTAGCACTGGGATGTTTATGTTATAAGTGAGATAATGAGCTTAATGTGATGTCAATATATTTTCTTATGCTCTGTCAGTAAACATGTATTACTTCTTTCCTACTTACATACAGTGTATCTGAATATGAAAGAACATTGTATATATGTAAAGTATGAAAAATCCATCTAATTCTGTATGTACTCTGAGAAGAATACAGTCTTCTGTCTGTCATAGATTATCTATCGTACTTCACTTGCCTTTTCCGTTAGAGGCATGTCTCAGAGGGTAGTGCATTCTATACAATGACCTATATTGACTTCAGAAGGCTTTAAATGAGGGACTGGGTGAGCAAGCTGTCTGTGCCATGTATGGTAGTAATTAAGAACACTTTTTGCTTAGATGATAAGGAAAGAATAGATAAGGAGGCAGATTGGCCAAGCTAGGAGTTAGTCAAGTTTGTTAAATAGATTCTGCAGTTGCTGCAGATACTGTTGAGGAGCTGAGCGTGGTTGATTATGACTATTATCCTGACCCTGATCACCTGCTTCTACAGGTGAAACTATTCTTAGTTGACTCTTGACTGGTGCTTACTGTGCTCTGTAAGTTACTTATGCCTTAAAGATAAGATGTTCACATTAATTGGATTTTGCTTAGGAAAATAACACTGTCATTGAAAATAGCTTTCATATAGTCAACGATCAAAAATATTACTTCCGTATCACTTTTTTTTTTTTTTTTTTTTTTTTTTTTGTTATAAATGTCTGATTTATGTTATTTTCAGACCCTGGAACAGAACGAACTTGTGCAGAAAATATCTGTGAACATAACTGTACCAACTTGAACGAAGGAGGCTTTATCTGTTCTTGTAGGCCAGGTTACAAGGCCAGTGAAAATAACCGAAACTCCTGTGATGGTATTTTCAGTCTTCTAAATATCTTCTCACTGACATGTGTTCAATGACCTATCACTTCATCGTTCTATATGGCTACTTATTCTTGCATTATAACAGGATATTTGTGTATTTACCAGATGTTTCTTAAAACATTTTGCTGCTTAATCACGTTTGCTGACATGCAAGTCATTCAACAAGGTCTTGTTCCTCAATTCAGATTTGTTCTAGTCTTTTATTGGCTGTGGGTATATGTTTTTGCTTTTTGTATATACATTTAGTTGTATTTTTGCAAACTGAGGAACAGAAATTTGCTTTTATTTTTCCATATTGAAGGAAAACTTACTGGAGGCTACAATTCCCATTTTGTACTGTTCTCAGTAAAGACTTGTGCATTTTTTTTTTGCCTTGATTACATGCGGATAAAATACTGTGAGGAGTTTACCCAAAGGCCATTGTTGGTGGTCATGCAACATAGTATCTTCATGTTTATAGTTTCAGTATGTTCTGATGGGATTGCTTCTGTTTGTTGGTCCCAGATCTGATGGATGATTTGTGTAGTTCTATTAAACATGGTACAAGGCCATTCTTCTTGATCCCTCCTGCTGATACAGTTTCTTAGGGATTAAGTCTTTTTGCTTCACCATTTCCACAAGGTTTTACTCTGCATCTCATTGTAGTTCACCAAAGAAATACAAGAGATGAGGCAGATTTAACACAAAAATATGTGATCAAAAATGTGTCTCTGAAAAGTAATCTGATAAGCAGGAGAGGGAGCTCTTTTAGATAACTGATGTTGATGTTAAAGATCACTTGTTAGGTCATTGATCTTTTAGACTATATGGGGAAAGGGTAAACCTACTGCTTCATAGAGTAAAGATGACCAAGTTGTGGAAGAAAGACGTTAAACTCCATATATCTTCTCTTTACAGATATCAATGAGTGCGAGATCTTTGGAACATGCACGCAGGACTGCAAAAATTCCAAAGGAAGCTATGAATGTTTTTGTGCAGATGGCTTCAAGTCTGTAGGTGATCAGCAAGGGAAACAGTGTGCAGCTAATGGTATGTTAGGCAACAGTAAGATTGATTGCTCCCTGTAAAGAGCAAGAACAGATAGAGTTGGAGCCGCAGATAACAATAATAGAACAGTAATACAGAGCTGTAGGAAAAAAGGAAAAAACTGAGAGCACAGTAGTATTATATAAAATGCTGAAACAATGTTGTGTTTAGATAATTACTTATAGTGCAGCAGCTTTAAGAGATACTGGATGACATTATGGTATGTGGATTTCTTTCTCTCTGCTCAGCTCTTGTGAGGCCCCATCTGGAGTACTGTGTCCAGGCCTGGGGCCTCCAGCACAAGAAAGATGCAGAGCTCTTGGAATGGGTCCAGAGGAGGGTCACAAAGATGAGAAGAAAGAGGCCCTCTGATATGAAGAAAGGTTGAGGAAACGGGGCTTGTTTAGCTTGGAGAAGGCTTCAGAGAGACTTTGTTGTGGCCTTCCAGTACTCGAAGGGAATGTATAAACAGGAGGGGAAATGACTGTTTACATGGGTGGATAGTGATAGGACAAGGGAGAATGGTTTTAAACTAAGACAGGAGTTTTAGGTTAGATATTAGGAGAAAGTTTTTCACTCCGAGGGTGGTGACACACTGGAACAGGTTGCCCAGAGAGGAGGTTGTGGATGTACCATCCCTGGAGGCATTCAAAGCCAGGCTGGTTGCAGTTCTGGGCAGTGGTTGGCGACCCTGCCCATGGCAGAGGGGTTGAAACTAGATGATCTTTGAGGTCTTTTCCAGGCCAGACCATTCTGTGATTCTATGATATGATTTTTTGCTTGATAGTCTCTGTATGTGCTAGTATCTGAAATCTAGTTCTTGAAATGCCTTTTCCATGGGAAGAAGCAGCTGGACATTCTACACATCTAGAAATTTTCAGGGCTCAGTGACAGAAGATAATGATTGTAGCTGATAACATCATAAAATCACTTGTGCCTGAAGTAGTTGTGATTAATGTAGGAGGACTTCTCCGGAAGAAGGCCTAGGATCTAAGTCCATGACTCCCAGCTGGACACTGTCATGAAAAAAAGGGCTGTATAGTTAAATTTTCTCACAGGCACAGTGAGCCAGGTGGGACTCATACCCCTGTGGAGTATTGAAGCTACACCCAAATTAACCTGTGGCCACGTAGGAGAGCATTCTTCTGAATCAGATAGAAGAACTAAGGCAGCTGCTAAATCAAGTTACTGACAATTTATTAATAGTTACCAAAGTTGTTCCCCATTCTGTGGGGTGGTGATATTTGAGCTGTTGTATTATGTATGGTGTATACCTGCATTTCACTTTTGAGATATGTGGTCACATCTCAAGCATGTCAATATTGTGATGTTTAACAATTTTTAAGGACTTCTTTCATAGTGATTATGGCTGTGCAAAGTCTATGGTGAAAAGGGTAATGCTCTGCTCAGTGGTATGTCCAGAATTTTTTAATTCATTTTGCTAAGCCATGTAATTTGAAAGCTCCGAAGCTTTAGAAGCAGGCCTGTGTCCCTTCTACTTTCTTATTCAGAGAGAAATTGTTAAAACTCCAATTTAGCTTTGACTATAAGTGAATTTCATTCTTTTTTTTGTTTGTTTTCTAAAAATAAATGCATGTAAGAAACATTAATTTTTTTAATTAATAATACCTGTCTAGGTAATCCTCCATTGCTGCTGCTGCCAGATAATGTGCGTATTCGAAGATACAATATCTCTTCAGAACAGTACTCTGACTATATTGATAACCAGGAGCGCATCCAAGCTCTGGATTATGATTGGGACCCGGAAGGGATAGGCCTGAGTGAGTATGTGTAGAAAATTAGTACTTAGCCATGCAGTGGCTAGTTGAGAAAGACACGTTTCAGTGTCATAGGTATTTGATTTATGTTGGAAATAAAAATCAAACTAGATTAACTAATTGGACAGATCTTGTTTGAATGTGCCCATCCCCTATACTTGTTCTTCAGTATCAGTGTAGTTCCTTTTAAGGCTTTACTTTGATCTCGTATAGTTTTTATTCTGTGTTCCTTTTGTTTTGGTATGAATTCAGCTGTGAATTGTTGCTTTTTATGATTACGCATTAGTAGAGGATTGCTATGAACAAGGCCCTTTCTTCTGTGGCTTCTATCGGTCCCCAAACCTGATTCAAGTCCTGTGAAAACTGAACTATTCACTATCCTGTGCATAAGGTTCAAAGTTAAGGTCCTGTACTCCTGAAAAATGTGATATGCATTTCTTTATAATCGATGTCAAGATGACTTTAGGTGTGTGTATTAACTATGATAACAGTTTGACCACTAACACAATGTACGTGGTTTAGTTAGACAAAAAATTCTGCATTCTTATGAATAAGAAATTGGAAGTAGTATCTTGATGTAAGAGAATTTTCAACAAATCTGGAATAACTAGACATTTAAAAATATCTTTTTTGTTGTTGTTTTGTTAAGGTATTGTATACTTCAGCATTCTGGCACAGGGTTCTCAGTTTGGAGCCATCAAACGTGCTTATCTGCCCACCTTTGACAGCAGTAGAAACAATCCTACAAAAGAAGTTGACTTGAATCTCAGATACATAGTTAATCCTGATGGCTTAGCTGTTGACTGGGTTGGAAGGTGAGTGTACTGGAAAGCTAGTAAAATGTTGTACACTTAATGTGTCAAGGATCTGACAGGGAGTGCAAAATCCACTTTCATTTTCCTTATGAATTCTCTCTGTTTCAAGGTATTTGGTTTGAAGGTAGTCCAAAGGCATATAGTAAGCTCTCCTTGCCCAGACAGCAGATTAATAGGGTCAGATACATATTGAGGATGGCACCATGTATTCTCTTGAGGAAACTTGCATTGTTCCACAAGTGGCAGATCAGTTGTGTGTGAGTTAGTGATAATATGCTACCCTTCATGACAGATGGATTCTTCTTTGAGGACTCAGGTAAACTTGAAAACAAGTTTTCACTGCTGTTGAAAGGAGTTGAAAGGAGATCTTCCCTATCTGTAATAGTGTCTTTTTTTCTTCTCTCATTTCTTACTGCCCTTGCGCTGTCTGGGCTAGACCCAGAGCAGTGGTGCTCTGAAGTCTGATGGTTATACATGTGTTCTCAGATAATATTTCTGTAATTGTGCCTGAAAGAAAGATGTTTTTTTTCCTTCCTCTTTTGGTTGTGACTGTTCTTCAGGTAAAATATGGGATTTTTTTTTTTTAATTAATTCTAGAAATGATGAGATTGCTCCTCATTCTTTCTCCCTTGGAGAAAAATTGAAAGAAAGTTGGGTGTAACTTTTGTAAGTTTAACTCTGATGTTGATGGTGTCAAAAAGTTCATGTTGAAGGTGAAAATTTTCAGATGTAATCCATTCAGATTCGTTTTACTGATTTTGTTCGATTTTGATGTAGCTTCAAAATTTTTTAAAAATTATTTCTCAAGTATAAGCCATTTACCTTTGAAATGTTTTGATTTCTGTATTTTAGACATCTTTACTGGACTGACGCAGGGACTAATCGAATAGAGGTGGCAAAATTAGATGGACGGTACAGAAAATGGCTTATCTTTTCTCTACTGGATCAACCAGCAGCTATTGCTGTCAATCCAAAACGTGGGTAAGTTACTACAGGGCTTCCCAGAATTATTTTCAATATCACTCAGTAAAAAAAAAAAATAAGAAGAAAAGAAAAATCACAATGATAAACTTTCCTGTAAAGACTTAAGGGTATATTTTCCTGATTAAATTCAGGTTTTTCTTTTTACAAATGTTAGGAAATTTGTACCCTTGGAAATACATTTTAGGATTAGATTTCATACAGTTACTTGCATTGGTGATGACAACAGGTAGGCCAAATAAAGATTTCCTTTCTATAATGCTATGTGCTCACCACATTTCTGTGTAAATTTCTGTATTACTGCTGACACAGGGAAATGGATGTGAACCTCTTTTTACTAACTTCACGTAGTGGAGAAATGTCGTCTTTCAGTGAAAAACAATGTAAATGCACTTGTATGTTAAACAGCAGTGCTTGGCGCATTTTGTATTTGATGATGAATCACAGGACACTGTGATCTGTGCTTCTAAGCTGGAGTAAAGCAGCACAGTTCCTTGAAGTCATGTGGGCTCTGTAGCTTTATCTTGAATGATGAGTGCTCAAAATATTCACTAATTTTTCTTCCATTGAGAATGAGAAATTTTCATTGAAACCACTTTCTCTCCAAATCAGGACATCAGATGCAAACATCTTTATCTTCTGTACCTGTAACATGCTTATTCTGTGAACTTGGTGTGGCTTTACTAATCACAGCTGCAAAACATAGGCTGCTGCTGAGCAGCTCTGTACTTCATGACTGACCTGTTCAATTAATCTCTAATGTATGACTGTGGCAAATTCTGAACTATAATTGCATTCTGTTTGTGTTCTTTCAGGCTCATGTACTGGACTGACTGGGGAAGGCAGCCCAAGATTGAATGTGCCTGGATGGATGGACAGCAGAGACAAACTTTGGTCTCCGAAGACCTTGGCTGGCCTACAGGTCTTTCTATTGATTATTTGAACAATGATAGGATCTATTGGAGTGATTCCAAAGAAAATATTATTGAATCTATGAGACATGACGGGACAGACAGAACCGTAGTATTACATGGAGGTAAGAATTTATTGTGGAACTTGCGCAATAGTAACCAAGATGTGTGCTTAACAAGCACTTTGTTTGCACGTGTGGGCTAGATTTTCAAGAGCTTTTCAAAAAATAAGTCTAGGTAGCATTTTCTCCTCCATTATACAGGGATATGTAGCACACCAAGTTCGAAGTTCACAATACCTGGAAACCAGATTCCCCAAGAGTACCTGACCAACTTAGGGACAATATGGAAAATCAGTTTCTTGCTCTTTTAATGTATATTATTAAGCAGTTTGCAGATACTGGTGTTATGAGGTGGTCACTCATGTGACAATATTTATCTTCTGCTATGAATGTCTTGAAGTGAAAGGATTAAATGACATGTTTAGTTGAAGAATAGCAGTTGTATTGTTTTTGCTAGAGATTTGCTTGCTAACTGTATACCGTTTGGTTCTTTTGAGAAGTAGGCAGTCCATACAGCCTTGATGTCTTTGAAGGCCATTTGTATTGGATAGCTAAAGAACGAGGAGAAGTCTGGAAAAAAGATAAATTTGGAAATGGAGAAAAAGTGAAAGTGCTGACTGTAAATCCATGGCTTACTCAAGTGCGCATCTATCACCAGCATAGATACAATCAGTCAGGTAGGTAATCAGCATCCTGCGTAAGCCGTTCATTTCTGTGAGACTGAAGGTGGTATTGTTGTTTTCAAAGAGCTTATAAACCTTCTGATAACGTCAGTCAGCTTGTGATTTTATTTCTGAAAACAAAAAAAATGAGAGTGTGGTAAGTATTTTCTACATAAAATGAAATCAGCAGTGGAATAACATACACTGCTCTTCAGAGTCTATTAGTAATAGATCATGGCCAAGTCCTTTCCCTTCTTACCTTCCTCTTGGAACTGGCAGTTCTAATGATATGGCAGTCACAATATGAATTTATTCCTGTAATATACAAAGTATTAGCCACTGACTGTTGCCCCTAGGGGGACATTTTAAGTATGTCATGTCTGCAGTAATCACAGGGGAGATATCCAGAAGAACGTCTAGCATGCACCTCTTCAAAGATGTTTTAGCTTTCAGAAACAGAAGGCCTCCTGTTGCTCAGAAATGTTCTGTTTCTTCACTTCCTGGTACTGCACTGGCTTCCAACAACCTTGGTCTCTTAGGAACAACGTATGAAAAGGCAGACAGAAGGCTTTGATAGAAATGCAGTGTTGGGCATCGGTTGTTCTAACAAATAAAACCTCTGGCTTTAGACTTGTTTTTGTTTCTGGTATGTGCTATTGATGATACACTACTGACTATGCAGTACCCTGCTTTATTTCAGTAACTGAGATATACCTGAGCTGCTGAACTTTTCTTCAGCTGCCTCTACACGTTTTATCTTTCAGTGCCTAATCCTTGTAAAGATGTCTGCAGCCACCTCTGCTTGTTGAGACCAGGAGGATACACCTGTGCTTGTCCTCAAGGGACTCGGTTTGTAGAGGGCAGCAGCACAGAGTGTGATGCAGGTAAAATAATTTGTGAAACTGAAAATAAAAGCCAGGAAGTTTTGCTTTAAGAATACAAGCGCATTACTGAATTAGAAATTTAGAGGGATGATATGACTAATAGGGTAGATGTTTTTAAGTCAGGAAATATGGCTTTTATTCTCAGCTGTGTTCTGTGGTCAGCTTGTATACTTCATGTATACTCTGTATGTGATTTATAAAAGAGATACAGAAATACCACTCAAATGTCCACACTCAGCTGCAAAATTGGTCACAGTTTCTAAATCTTCTTAAAATTTCAAAGTACATATTTTCCAAATGTATTGATTTCAGTACTAGAGAATTTCTGACAAACTACGATTAAATAAAATGACTTGTGTTTGTAATTCTGTACAAGCTATTGCATGATCAGTATAATAGAGTATGTTAGGAATTGGAAACAAACCTTTACAGGACTCGCAGTATGAACAGAGATAACTGACAGATAATCATACACTGGACAGCCTTTTAAGCGCTAGAGGTTAGTGCTTGGTGGTTACAGAGCGGCAGAGCTCCCACAGTGCATCCAAAAGCACCAATCAAATAGAATTTCTCTGCCTTTCCCAAAAAGTAAGCATACCGCTGCAGGATTTGTGTTTCTTTAGCACTCTCAACTTACAGTGGTGCGAGCGGTAGCCAAGATGTCCGTGTCCTTGTAACAGCTCTCTGATCAGTTAAGCTTATAATGTTACATCTGGGATCTTTTCCAGTTCTCTGAATTATTTTCTATTTGCTTTTACACAGCCTTTACTCTTACTTGCATTTTCTTAATAATTAGTGAGGCTGTTTAGTGTTGCCACAAAATGCAAGCTGCAGAGAAGAGCTAGTAAGTTGATGTAATAGTGAATGAAAGTATACTATGTACCTTCAGATTAGAGTAAGTAACACTGCTGGTTGCATTTGCTGTTAATTGCTGTGAATGCGCTTCCATCCACTGGTTTTCTAGATAAGTAAATACATGGCAGCTTGCTAGCTCTGTCTGTATAACTTCCAGCTGCTTTGAATCAAAGGGTTTGCAGAGGAGGTGAAGTATTGTGCAGCTTTCTGAATAGAGGGCCTTGAAGGATAGTGGTCTGCATTGATCTGGCAAACAAAAGCAATGGCACATACAACTTTTGAGTTGCTTTTGCGCGCTTTTATTGAATCTGCCCTTATTTTCTGGTAACAGTTTTTGCTTCAATTAAAATAAATATATTTGGCAGAGAAAAAAAAAAACCAACAAATCTGCTGCGAAGTAGCCTTTAAGTTTGTATGCGTAAGTTCTGTATAAATAAAATGCTTTATGGTATTACTTATTTTGCTGAAGGTGTTCTGATAAAAACATCTGGCTTTCAATTTTTGCAGCTATTGAATCCCCTCCCACAATGCCACCAGCATGCAGGTGCATGTATGGAGGAACGTGCTATATAGATGAAAGCGGTCTTCCAAAATGCAAGTGAGTAGGTTGTTACGGTAGTTTAGGGTCAGATTGTGTTCTTTTAGTCATGCACAATCAATTCAAGGCTTTCAAATGTGCTGGAGCTGCTTCAGTAAATATCATGCTTTGGCGATAGCGTATTTGTAGCAATCACAGGAAAACATGTAAGTGTAAAAATATCAGTAAACAACCAATGTGGAATTGCATCTGTTTGGGAAAAACGTCAGAAAGACAGACCTCTATGAGGACTAGTAAAACGTTTTGCTAAAAAACTTTAATGGAGAAGGCTCAGTAAATACAGCTTGAAACAGCCACTAGGTGCCACCAGTGTTCCAATGAAACTAAATCATTCGACTTCAGTGACTCTAGTTCTCTGATTCAGCAGTTTTTATTTCCACTTTTTATTCTATGCAGGTATATGTTTCACTAACTGTAAAGATAATTACTAAGCACAGAGTTAATTTATGACAAGTGGACATACATTAAAGAGTATAATAATGAAGCTGAGATTCTGTACTGAGTTAAAGTCAGCTGTTGTACTTACGTTTACAGATGCTCTTATGGCTACACTGGAGATTATTGTGAAATAGGATTGTCAAAGGGAGTGCCTCCTGGAACAAGTAAGCTTCAAGTATATATTGCACTTTATGTTTTGAGTTAAGGAATGTGTAATACCTCACAATGATACTTGTGGAAGGATAAGCTTATAGTTCACTGGGCTCTTTTGTACACACGGCTTTGCTTGCTTGAATGTTTGCTTATTCTTCTGTCTTTGATAGCAGCAGTAGCAGTGCTGTTGACAGTCATACTAATCATAATAATTGGAGTGTTAGCGGTTGGAGGCTTCTTTAACTACAGACGGACAGGCTCCATTTTACCAGCGCTTCCCAAACTACCAAGGTATGTTTCAAAGACTTTCATGACTGAGCACTGCGAATATATTTGTGCCCAAATATTTCTGAAAAATTTAGTTTGTTTGCCATGTGCCAGTTTTGCTGGAATATGGCAACAGCGGCGCTGCAGCAATGTCACTGAATTTTTGATTCCAAGCAACGGACAAAGAACTGTTGTCAAACTCTTCTACATTCTGAATTAGTTTTTAAATAAGGAGCAATGTAGAAGTCTGTTTACTTGATCTGGTACTGGATATTCAGTTCTAAAGAATGCAGAAGGTTATAGTTACGTATGTTTTAATTTTCTATAAAATTGTGTCAGAAAACACAGTTCTCTCTAGTAAAGAGATCTTTATAACATTGGTGGAGTTCTGCAACTATTTGAAAACACAGAGGGACGTTGCAGTGAACCTTTGTTTCCAGGGCATGAGATATCTGTGCATTTCTTAGGTTCTTGCTGTCCTGACAGTCACAGTATGCAGCTAAAACCAGCCTTGTGGAATGTAATTTAAAAATATTTGATGTTTTAAATTGAAGGAAGATGAACTAAAATAATTTGTAACGACTTCAAATAAAAATTTTGACAAAAAAAGATGTCACAATGTGTTGCTTAAAATTTTGTATTTAGATTTAAGCCAATTAGGTGTCTGTAAAGGTGTAAAGCTGCATCTTTGCACAGGTTTCACAGAAGTAACTCTTAAATCAGAGTGATAACATTATTGTAATCAGGAATGCAGTTGTATATACTGCACTGAGTATACTGAACAAGTTAAATTTATTTATGAATTCCTGTAGTTAAATTGGGGCAAAATTTTCATGCAAAATTTTCATGCAAATTAACCCCGTAGGGCAAAGAGTTTGTGAGATGTCTTTACACAGTGAAATTCCCTGCTTCCTACTTTGTTGAAAGGAAATTTTCTACATCATCAGACAGTGAAGTAGGATTCTAGCATGCTGACTCAAAATTCACTGTACCCCTAACTCAGGATTTGTCCATGTATGAGAATCCTTTTAAAAATTGTATTAGCTGGTTCCTAGGAATACAGCGTACACACAGAGCACTGGCTCCATTTCCACTTTTTCTTATGCAAACTTAATGTGTTCTTCTGGTTACTGTAAACCTATATGCAGATTGAACATTTGCATCTACAGTATTATGTATGTATCTTCATGATTTGGATGCATCATGATTTGGATGCACTTTCAGTAAACATGTTACAGGAATTATATCCACAAATTTGTATGTTATTGCAGCTTCATTTTTTATCAGCTTCAATTAATTTGAACTTTTGAATGAATTTATACATTTGTCTGTAAATGAACACTGAAGTAAAAGTAGTTGAAATGTAATTTCTTGAGCCTGTTTGGTGTCTACATAGGCACATAGGAAGAAGTGTGATCATTCTGAATGGGGTGACAGGTTAGAAAAACTACTGAAATAATGCAGGCATATAAATTATATGATATGGTATGGTATGATATTATATTTATTATATTATATATGTTCCTTTTTTTTTGTAGCTTAAGCAGTCTTGTAAAATCGGCTGAAAATGGCAGTGGGGTAACTTTCCGATCTGGTGCAGATGTAAGCATGGACATAGGAGGCTCTGTTTTTGAAGGAGACTCTACTATAGACAGAGCAATGCAAATGGTAAGATTTAGTTCTGAAATATATGTCTTTCAGTTGTGTCCTTTCAGTGTCATTTATAGCGGACAGAGGGAAGTCTTTTGTGTAAAAAACATAGTGAGATGATAATTGTGTTCAAGAAGAAAAATGAACACTGGAAGATAATTTTCTGAAATAGATTTTTATAAACTGAAAACGAGGACAAATGCAGACTTCAGTTCTTCAAAATAACATGACTGCCATTTCTCAAGATTTATACAGTAGGAATTAAGTCAGTTACCTGCTTTACTATTTCAGCTTATTCTGAGTGAATGCAGTGAATAAGTTAGACAAAAATATTGCAGGGAGGAATTTCTTGAGGGCCTTTGTGTTCTGTAAAACAGGGACATATTTAGTTTTCAAATTCTGATTGTATGTTGGAAAATTCAGAGGTGAAACTCAGGACTAACTACAGAATATACTACTTAGCACAGCAAATTGTATACTTGGAATGTTTCTTATTTTAGTGAGTTCAAGCAAATCAGGTTTAAGAGTTTTGAGGACATCGAGTATGACTCTTATTTCATCCATGTGCTGTTATGCATATCTGAGAAATAGCACATCCTTGTGTTTCCTGTTCTGTGTAGTTTTCCTATGGAAGAAAATATTCCTCAGTTTATTACAATATGTACAATGCTCAAAAGATTTTTCTGTCTACTAAACAAGTCTCAAGCATGTTTGAATAGTAAGCACTTGCTGCAAAGTTTGCATTGGAAACTCCTTCAAGTTTTGGTGTTAAAATTCAAACATAATTGACAACAAAATGAAATGAAACAGCTAGTGAAGACAAGCTCGTAATATGTGTATATGACCTTTTTTCAGACAAATAAGCACACTGATTGTTAGAACTAAGCAGCTTTTGTAATGAAACAACCATGTGAATGTTTCAGTAAATACTGGGAAATATCTCTAGGCTTGAATATCACATCAGCTCTTTTTTCATGTATGGAATAGTTTCATGGTAGTTTACAATTTTCTAACCTAATGTTGACATATACTGAAGCCCAACTATTCAGTTTTTACATTGCTTGTAACATTCTACGTCTGGGTACAAGCTATTTCTATTAAGTGCCATTAATGCGCTCTATATAATTCAAGCTTGCAAAAAAATAAAATAAAAAATAGTACTTTACTGGGAAAAGAACTTAAAGAGTTTGGTTTATGGCAGCAAAGAATCATAGGATGTATTTTCTAAACTTTTAACGTCACTTGTGCATAAGTGGAAGTTGGAGGGATGTTTTTCAATGTTACTGTTCTTAGCCAAGCTAGCCTAAATTGATAGAGGCAGTTGTAAGGTACAGAGCTAGCACAGGTGTGAAACTTTTTGCTGTGGGCATCTGCTTGTGGAAATGAGCCAGGTTTAAAGAACTTGCTGAAGTACTCTTCTTGTTTTATTCCCTGTTATTCTTGTGACAGGGCTGTGACAAGTAGCAGGTTAACTGGGCCTGGGTAGGATTTTGTACTGCTTTCGATACCATTCTAGCTGTTAATGCTCAACTGGCTAGCCCTGGGTGACTATGCCTGTGTGGTAGTAAATACTTGTAAAATGAATTAATCCCTTTCTTTTATAGTTCAGGTGCTGCTTGATAATTTGTCAGTCCAAAGCCTCTAAAATGAAATATTTATTTTTGAATTATGCTTCTTTTGATATTTCCTCCCTACTGAAGTTGTGATTTAAGGGAGTCATCTTTCTCCATCAGAAATTACTGAGTCAATTAGTCAACTGTATATATATATTTTTCAGCTAGAAATTGGAGTAATGCTGAAACACAGCATGGTCTATGCTATTAAGTCAGACAGTAAAAAAAGATGTATAGTAAACTTGACATTATACATTCAATAGATGCAAGATTTTGTCTAACTGTATGTGAAAGTAAACATGGATTTTTCTCTGAAGTGAAGTATTGGACTATACAGTCATTCCTGAGAGTGTGGAGTTGCGTGGAGATGTTTGCTGTGCTGAAGTTACTGCCTTTTTTTTTTTTTAATTTTTTTCTTTTTTTTTTTTCCCTCTGAAGAATGAAAACTTTGCAGTAGAGTCAGGGAAACAGCCAATCACATTTGAAAATCCAATGTATGCAACCAGAGATAGTGGAGGTGGTGGAACCAGTGAAGTGACAGTTGTTCAACCAACACAGGTAAGAGAAACTTAGGCTTGCCTTTCACTTTTCATTTTTCTTACAACCTCCTCTTCTTTGAAGAAACTTGAATTGCCTTTTTCTTCTCCAGGTAACAGGAGCTGGTAATGTGGAAAATGAAAATTTTGAAAATCCTGTGTATGCCTCTGCAGTATCTGCTAGGCCAAAAGAACCTCCTCCAAGTACAGAAACACCTCAGGTAGTTCTATGGATGTCTTTTTTCCTTTGTGCTTGAAATCAGAGGAATTGATTGGGAGGGAAACTTCAATATAGTTTCTGTTCTATGTAAATAGTGCCACTAAGCTGGCACATGCAGAAAGGCAACTAACTATTTAAATTATTTTCAAGCTGGTCAGGAAGTGAAAGGAAAGGAATGCAAGAGTAGAATGGCCATGGGCACACAGTAAGGATCTGCTGAGATTAAAAACCCAGACTAGCTCACCAAGAAACCAAGACTGGGATAGAGGATTTCCTTTTGCTGTCTGCTGTGCTCCATTTTGAGGGCAGATACAAGTCAGAAAGTTGTAATGTAAGGCTAGAAATTGTCATTGTTTCCCAGCAGAAGTGAGTATAACTAAGATTTTACTTGGGACTTCTTTTAACAGCTGTATTAAAACTGCTGTACCTCAACAGAAACAGCAGGGTTTTTTTTTTTTCTTTTTTCCTATAACATACGAAAAGAAAACACAAGAGAAAGTACATTTTTATTTGAAACAGGGAAAAACCCAGCCCTTTTTGGTACTGGAAGTTGAAGTAAGACATTTACTCGTTGTGTATTGTAATCATTTTTAAAATATTATTAGTAATTTTATCCATATTTAAATTTACTAGAAATGAAATTTAAAGCATTTGTTCTTTCTGTTCTTACAGGATATTTTAGCAATCAAAATCCAAGTATTATCTCATCGAGATTACTTACAATTCCTGAAAGATACATTGTTCATGTTTTCAAATCAATCTGCATGAGCTGATGGCTGGCTTGTTTTCATGTTCTTTACATACCATGTACTAAAAAAAATACTTCTGAGCTTTGAAATGACATTTCCATCAACCTGATATTGTAATCTCATGTTCTTCAGTAATTTCTCTTGTGTTGCTTTCAAGACAGTTTTTGACTCTTTAACTTCTTTTGGGTGTGCATGAAATGACAGGCTTCCATGAATTAATTTAGTCACTGTTATTGCCTTCTGGTCTAGTGTTGTGAATACTGCCTGGTATCCTTCAGAGAAGAAAGTTGAATCCCTTGCTTAGTCCATCTGTTGATGTCTGTTGAGTTACTGTGGACACATTATGTGACAGTTTTGTTTCCATTCCTACCTTTTATCCTATGTAAAATGCAAGCTCTTTTGGGGAGATGCCTTCTAAAATGGAGCTCTCATTTTAAATGGCAAAGTAGTATAATTGAGAGATTGTTTGAATAACATGACATAGCATTTAAAGAGGTAGTCTGGAACGTGAACGTACAGTGTGACTAAAAATTTACTTCGATTATTTGGTAATAACAAACTTTTTTTTTCCTTTGCTAGAAAGGCCAGTTGTCTAGTGAGAAAGTAGAAGCTGAGTATAGAATTGTGATATAAATGAACATTTCAAATACTTTTTGTGACCTCTCATGGTTTTTGTGATGAGTCTCTGATAAACAAGATAAACAAGACTCGCACTCCCATCTGCAGGGAAAAAAAGAGTTCTAGATCATTCACGTTTTCTCCCGTGTTTATGATTTGTCATGTTCAAGATGTCCAGAAATCATTGAAACTTGAGCAGACATTACAAAATTTAAAGGAGTGCAATCAATTAAGATTACAACATAGTGGTGTGAGAACATCCAGCTGAAATCACCAAGTTAGCAGTCAATCCCACTGAAATCCATCAACTGTGCTGGCATTTTGCTGAGAAGTTGTGAGAAAAATGTCTAAAACTCTAATAATTTTTATATTTCAGGAATCAAAGTGGAGTTTCTTCAAGAGAAAAATGAAACAAAATACTAATTTTGAAAACCCAATATATGCGGAGGTATTGCTTAATATTGTATTATGCTATTTTTCAGCTAATGCACTGCTGGACTTAGTTTTTGCTTTTAGTGGATTAAGGATATAGACAAATTCTACTGCTAAGTGAACTGGCACATAAATTCCTGCCCAGGTCAAGATGGGTCTGAAATGGTTTTGGGAAAAATTACTGAACTTTGTGCAGAATGAGGCGCTTAGCAGACACCCAGCTCAGGCTGTACAGCAGCATTGCCTATCTCTCAGCTTTTCCAACCAAAGCACTGTGGCCAGCTCCTGCTCCAGGATCCCATGTGCTGGTTTCTGCTTGCAGGTGCATTCTTGCACAGCTTGGAGTCAAGCAGGCTGTTTGACTACAACTGGCATGAAAGTTTGAGTTCTGCTGACTGGAGCCAGTAATAGCAGCTTTTCATCTTACAGTTAACAATTTCAGGAGGGCCTAAGTGCCATAAGGACCTCAGTCCCACTGTCATGTGACTGAAACTTAGCTGCCTTTGTGGAGAATTTAGGTTTCTAATGCCTGAACAAGGTGAGAGACTCAGAAAAACAGAGGTTTATTTCCCCGTATGTAATAAGGATAATGATTTGCCAACAGTAGTAATGTCGGTGTATTCTACATTCATGTATGCACATGTAGACTAGTGAAGTTAGTGTAACAATAACCATTGCTATTATTAGACTAATAATAACCATTAAAACAGAAGTGTCAGTGTGCAGAGACAGTTTGTAGTAGTATTTCCTCAGCAGAACCTTCTGAGGTGAAGTCAGTATTTGACTTTTGTTAGGTGGTGATTTGCATAATTAACGTATCACTCAATAAAACATTTGGATATTTAGTTAATATTTTTGAAAGTTGAGATTGAATGTTTTGTATATTGGAATGTAAACTTGGATTTTATAATTATTGTTTCAGATGGAAAAGGAACAGCAACAGGACACAGAAAATGTCCCTCCTTCCTCTCCTTCTCTGCCTCCCAAGATTACCCTGAAGAGAGACCAGCCATTAGCTTATACAGCAACAGAGGATACATTTAAAGACACCGCCAATCTTGTTAAAGAGGACTCTGTTGTATAAGTAGGTAACTGATTTAGGGAAAATGAGACACGTCCATTTGCACATATATTTTTTATAAACAGAAGAGTAAGGTTCACATTCAAATGCTTTATAAAAATATATACATCTTTTAGTCGGTGGCTGGAGATGTATGTTGAAACTATGCCTTGTTTTTTGACAAATGCCAATTACTATTTTTATGAACAAATATCACGGTGTACTATATGTATATCTTTGCACTGAACCTGTCTGAAAGTAATGTTATAAATATATTGTAAATTTGTAAATTTTTCAAAGATTATCTTGGGTTTTTTTTTGCTAGTAGGAATCTGTATGGAATTCGTTGCGTAAAGATAGGGGAAAATTCATTATAGAAGGGCTTAAACTAAAAATACATACAAGGTGAGTATAGGAGTGTTACTGATTTACAGGATCTTTTGCATAAGTATTTATAACAGTACCTTTTAAAACTCCTACTGGTGCTCTGGGCATCCTTACCACCTATTTTTATCTTCTGCTGGATGTAGAAATGAGTATCTCTGTTTATGTCGTGTTAAACAAAAAATGGAAAAGTCTATGCAGCATCATTATGCTGAATAGCTGTCTGTGCAGAATGTTTTAACTGCCTGGGATAAAACAATCCATTAAACATACTTTTCCACTAGGATCCAATTAAAACCACTCAATCAATAGTGTTCTTTAAAAGATTTGATATATTTAGTTTTTAGTGTCATGAGTACTGAATTTAATGAGATTCTCTCCTGTACATCAATGAAATAGCTCTGTTTTTAGCTGGAGTCTCTGGAAATTATTTGTACTATTAAATGAAGTAGCTAGATTTCTGTAACAGCTTATTTCTAAACAGCAAAATACAAAAACTACTGCTTCATTTAAGAAATGATTCAGGTTTTTTAATGTGAAAATTTAATTTTATTGACTATTTATTTCCAGAGGTGGACATGAATAGAAAGGGAAACAATTTCTACTAATGCAGTCTTTGTAGTTAATCTGCTTATTTTCATAACCTTCTATCAGCATATACTGTATGTCTTACCAGTTTTTCTATTGATTAGCCAAGGTAGTTTCCACAGTGTGAACTGTTTGAGGAAACTTTTGAGTACCACTGCAGGAACATGTAGCATTTCTAACTAGTTATTCACATAATTTAAAGATTCCTAAATTAAAATCATTGAGATTTCTACTATTTGACTGTTTTATGTCTAAGTTCTCAAAACATATACTATTTCTAAGTAGAATGCTTCTAATTATTTTGTAATGTACTTTGATTAGAAAAGACTACTGGAAAATGATGCTGCTGAATAAATTTAATAAATGTATTATTTTATCATATCCCTATTCCATAACTTTTTGTCAGTGCTGTATGTATTTTGCCACTGTGGAGACTTCAGTGCACGCTGAGATAAAAACAGTCTTGCTTTAGGTAAATTCAGGTAAGAATAGCTTATGACTTTACGCAACTGTTTGAAGTTTTTATATAAAATCACTAATATTTTATCACTGCTCCCTTACATATATATGTTAAATAAACTGGGCCTTGAAACAGGAAAATCTTATGGTTGATTACAGGAAACCAGTTATTAAGGTAGTATAGATATAAGCAATCAAAATGTTGGTCTGATTATTTTATCTGACTGCTTTAATGTAGAAAATTGCTTTAGAATATGGAACACGACATACACGTCTCTGAAAGGCTGTGAGAAAGAATTCCTTTTAAAGGCAGGCTGCTCTTGTTAAGGAAGGGATTAATAATCCCTCAATGTGTTATAAAGAGAGAAGGAAGAGCTAGCATTTCCTCGAGATTTGCATCCAGCTGCTTATACGTCAGCTATATATCAGAGGGTATTTTTTTCTTCACTGTAATTTTTTTACTTTTTAGATGTAGAAGGAAACCATTATTGGGAGACTGTATTAAATGGGTAGCATGCAAATTTGATTATTTAATATACTTGTTGACAAAGGATTCCTAAGCTTTAACTGGGCCTCTTCATTTGGGATTCTGTTGTTTGAAAGAAGGCTTATTAGAGATTTCAACATGTCTCTCTAATTGGCCATTGTAGACCCAGTAAATTAAAATGTACAGTTTTTTCATTGTACAATTTCTCTACAGCTGTCAGGCCAGGTAGAAAGAGCTATGACTCTATGCATGAGGTAAAATAAATTTCTTCTTGAAACTATTTGCTAGATAATAGAACCTCAATGAAATACTTAAACCACGCCTGAACCATTTTTACATTCTGCCCCTTTCTTGCATATGCTCTCCCACCCTCAGCAGACACACACTGCACAGTGATTAAACTGCTTTTCTTACATTTGGTGCTCTGACCTGCACATGGTATTTTTCTAAGCTTAATTGAATTGCACATTAATGATTAATCACCAGTGCAGGTCTTTAGCAAATAAAACCTTTACCCTCTCAATTTTCAAATCTCCAGGAACACCGGCATGTCAGTAGCTTAACTGATAGAAGTAGTGTTCAAGAGGCACAACAACTTCAGCTGCCATTTTGCCATTTTGAGCACACTCTTTGTACATCAGATTAATTGGCTGTAGCATATATTAGTGACCTGTTTCATCTAGTGAGCGAAATAATAATCCTTTTAAGTTGCAAAGCACATTGAGGGCAAAATAAATGTAAATATATATTAATTTTAACATTTTCCTCTAATAAACTATGCAGGTATTGTGAATGAGTATTAAAATGCAAGTATTAAGATGTAAGTATTGCTCTCTTTGAATAGTAATGGGGGACTGTTTAGTTTTGATTTTTTCCTGTGATTTCATACCTTTAAAATAGCTTGTGTTTTGTCTCTACGCAGTTGAATGGTCAGGTGGTTAGATATGGTCAAATACTGCAACTGTAATTTTTGGAATATGTTGCAATAGCTGGGCTTTGTTATTATTTGATTTGATAACTTGTGTTCAGAAGTTTGTGAAGTTTAGCAACTCCTGAATATGACCGTGACCAAGCTTCATGAAATAGATTATTAAATCTCAATAAGCACATTCTGTAAGGTACATGTGTAACATAGATGTTCTGAAAGACCAGCAATTTTATTTTTTTTCTTTTCAAATTCTCTAGAAACCTGTATGTTGGTGAAGTCAGTGTGAAGAACAGATTCTCATTTAATTAAGAAAAGTAAAACAACAAGTGTTTTATTGGATGAGTAGTATTAACCAGATTTGTAGCTGAACATTGCTTGCATGCAGATATTACAGATGTATCACTTCTGGGCACAAAAAAGCATGGTAGGTTCATAGGTCTTATCTACAAACTCAGAAATTTCAGGTAAGTACGATAAAGTGTTTTCTGAAGGGAATTTAAGCAAGCTAGTAAGTGGTGAAGAGGAGATGACAACTGTTTATGAGAGGATTAAGAGTTTTCCATAGAGTTGATGCTGGTTATAGTACTAAATGTTGATTAGAACTCCAGGGACTGAACTCCTACTAGCTGCTGGAGCTGGAAACAGCATGTAAAACAGCATGTCAGATAAACAGCTCGGGGCATAGGAAAGGAACAGCCAAAAGAACTTTGCATCCCATCCAGCTCCGTATCGTGTCCTGGGGTACTTTGCTAACAGGGCATGTTCCGTGCATTTTATGACCTTAGAAATATCAGAGTTGCACAGTCTTTTCACTGATGATCTTTGAGCTTTTCTATCTACAAAGAAGAAAACAAACTGGAAGTATGTATACACCATTCTTTGTGAGAGAATTCTTTTCATTTACAGGTTTTTCTACAGCTTCTGTAGATTTATAATAAAGGTTGCCTTAAACTGCCAGCTCAAGTACTGTGGACAGCATAGCTGCAGCAGAGCAGAGACAAGCAAGTGCTGCAGCATCCAAAGAACCAGGTAAACAGAAACCTCCCTGGCCCATATTGTGAGCCAGATCTTTTCCACTATATGTATAGCAGAACTTTCCAGCTATCATTAAGCCATAAATGTAATGCGCAATCACAGCCCTAACCCACCTGTGCCCCCTGGATATTCTACCTCTAAGTACATAGGAACTAAGGATGGTAGGATGTCATCACGTGTCACTGATTTTCCAGGGGAACCAATAGAACTGCCCTCATCTACCATACATAGGACAAACTTCAATGATCTCCTAACTAAAGCTTATAACATCCTGCAGACAGTCACAGAATCATGGAGTAGTTGAGGGCAGAAGGAATCTACAGAGGTCATTGTGTCCAAAGCCCTTCTCACACTGGACTACTTAGGGCAGGTTGCCCAGGATCATGTCCAGGCAACTTTTGAAGATCTCCAAGGAAGGAGACTCCACAAACAATCAGGGTGACTTGTTCCAGTACTCAGTATTTCCTGATATTCAGACAGAACCTCTTGTATTCCAATTTGTCCTGCCTTGTCTTGTCACTGGGCACCGCTCAACAGTCAAGCTTCCATTATCTCTGTATCCCCCTTTCTGGTATTTAGAGTCATTAATGAAATCCTCCCCTGAGCCTTCATACAGACCTTTTCCTACTTACATTCAGTAAAGTATTTTTCTCCATAGGAATCTCTGATCTCATTAGGCAGTCTGTTCCAAAGTCTTAAGAGGTCTCTCTCCATGATACCTGAATTAGCTTCTGTGTTGAAGAAACTGTGCCCAACAATGCTTACCTTCACTCC
Source organism: Bambusicola thoracicus (assembly GCA_002909625.1). NCBI lineage: Eukaryota > Metazoa > Chordata > Aves > Galliformes > Phasianidae > Bambusicola > Bambusicola thoracicus. The sequence continues at coordinate 4,909 of PPHD01000315.1, read as the reverse complement.
AAAGTGCTGAATATCTCTCCTAGAGGAAAAAACAACCAAAACAAAAACAACTCAGAAAGCTGTCTCTGAACACCTTATAAAGGCATAGCCATTAAACATACCTACGTTGAAAGTCTGTAACATTAATTAGTATTTGAGACTTTCTTGTCTTCAAATGTTAGAATAATTTTATGAGATGTTCAAATTAGCATCACAGTGCTGTACCTATAAAGGTAAAAGTGCTGCAGGCAACTAACAATTAAAGCAACATGGGTAGATTTACAGCTTTTCTGTGTGATTTGTTTTGGACTGGTGTAAATGATGTGATACCCACCTCTATCTGTTTAAGCTACTCTTTTAGCATGTCAGCTTCTAGGAGAAACAGATTATCAAGGTGCTTGGTAAAAAGTCAAAGTGAGAAAAAATTTCCAGTTGGGTTAGGACTTTATTTTGCACATTATGGTGAAATGGCTATGGTTAAATGAGTAAGTGTTAGTGCAGTAAAGGTCAGTGTGCTTTCTGGTGGTGTGGTTTGGCATAAGTCCTTCATAATTCTGTTGTGAGTGTGCAGAGGTGTTTTACCTTGCTGGAAAAGTTTAACATAGATATTTTTTACTGTTATTGCATAGAGAAATAATGTGTAAGGGGCATTAATGATAAAACTTTGTTAAATGACAGGGAAGAGTACTATGTTACTGAACCCATGTGAAGATAAGGCTTTCTGTTCACCATTGTTCTGCAAAAATACTGGCATTAAGTTTAATGGTACTGAAGGTCTTGAACCGGTAGTAGGGGAAAGGGAACTGAAATGCCAGCTCTGCACAAATACCTTTAGCAGTGCATGTGTTGAGACAAAAACTCATTTTCTCTAATTGCTGCATGAACATACTTGGTGAATTAATAGACTTTAGGGTGGAGAATGTAATAATGCTATGATAAGATGTTAGTAGGCCAAGTGCAAGGTGACTGTTTAGTTTATAGATCTGGAATGAACTCCCCAGAAGGAGAGCTGTAAACTGAAGGCAGACTGACTGTTTTTCTGGAGGGCTGGTTTCAGAACCTATTTGACAGGGACAATCCATCTGCAGAAATGGAAGAAGGGTAGAATGCAATCACTGATCTTTGAGAGCTTAAAAAGGCAACTCAGGGCCTTTGAGGTGGAACCTGCAGGAAAGGATATAACTGAAGGCTTCAGTGAGAATCAGATCCCTGCTGTGAAGTCTAATGTCTTCTCCAAGACAACTGGCCTTGCTAGACGGAATACACCTAGCACACCTGTGCTTTGATTGTGGCCTCTGAAGAACCTGCAGAAGGGTCTCAATAGCTTATTAAGAGCTCAGGAATCTGAGAGCACTTATCAGAACCACAACACTAGGTTGCTAATAATTACCTCGATTGCATGCTACTAAATTTATTATAGTTATGCACTGCTGTTTGTCAGGGACACAATCTGCCAAATGTAAACAACTGTAACTGACGTAATTTTATCTGTACTGCTGTGCTTAAGCTATCATGCTTCTACATATTGCAGTCAATAGAAACCATTTGAAATCACTGTATCTATATGCTTCATATAGTTAGTTTATTTTCTTCTGGTTAACAACATTGAATGAGACATAAGGTTGTTAGTAATTTCTGTATTATCAAAAGGGAATTCAGACAGACTCCAGCTGGGAAGTACATGTGTGTATGCTTTTGTAATCCTTATGGGGCAAATGCAATAGGTCTGAGGTCCTCATGCTTCATGTACTTATGTCTGGTAATTTGGTACATGCCAAACAGCAAGTGAACTTTAAGTACAACATGTCCAACCTGGCAAGGCTGTACTGTTGATTTCCTTGTAAATGTATGCAATGGATTCATGTGTTCTGTAGCTGCATGCCAGCCATAGGCAAACGTTTCCCAGTGCAGTTTTCCTGGTGGCTCTGTTCATAGCATTGGAGGTTGAAACACAAAACAGGGGACCATCACCTTTTCATTTCCTTTTGTTCCTTAGGCAAAATTAACAGAGACAAAATGGAAGAGGCAAACACACAGGCATCCTTCCCTAAGCACATCTGGAATCTGTTCTTGGATTTCATTCATGTATTTCTAACTACTCACCGTAAGATGTCGGAGAAAGATTCCATGCCCCATTTGGACAAGTTGTAGCCACCCCCTACAAATGCCATGAAGCCTTTAGCATTGATAAGATTGACTACTCTTCCCTCGGCTTTTTTCAGAAGTGGTAGAAGTTTGAGCGTGATTTCAATCAATCCCAGTAGGTTAACATCCAGCTCTGAGTGTAAGTCATCAATCCTCAGCCAGTCAGTGGGTACTGCAGGTGTTGTTCCTTCAGCAGCGTTCACCAAGCCGAAAAGCCCTAGGAAGATTCCAAAATCATTTATTTCTGTATATGACAATATCTTACCGTAGGGTTCCATATGTAGCATTGGGAGCCAAACGCACTTGGCAAAAGCTTCAGTGGGATGAGGTCTAAAGCCTGCTTATAGGTGTCTACTCTGTACACCTGTGCTGAGGATTCTAGGCAATTATTCTAAAAGCAGATAGGATAGTATTTTCAGTTGGAGAAACGGGATGCAATAGTGGCCTTTGCTTACTCAGGCATGTGGGTTCCTAACGTGCACTTATCTTCTTGTGAAAACTAAACAGTATGTAAAAGCGGAAAGGTTGATTTTCCTGAGTTGAGGTCTAAAGGTCTAAACCAAACGTAAAGAATTAGTCAATGCTTCTAAAAATGTTAGCTCAACCCTGTGTATTGATAATGCTGCTTTACTACCTTATAAATTACTTGAAGAGCTTTAGATAAATAGCAACACTTCTGGAAGGACAGCCTGTGCCTGGAGGGAGAGGCCGAAGGTTCAGCACTGCTTCTGTAAAGAGCTTCTCAGAAGGAGGTGACAGCAGTGGTTACCCTGACTAGGAACGTGCCGCTTTCTACAGCCTGGAGGCAGAGGCCTGTGCAGGATCAGCCTCTCTGAGAAGGTAAGGTCTAATAATTATTTTATCTTTGCTCTCATTCTTTGCATTCAGCGATGGTCTAAAACTTTGCACAATGAAGGAAGAAAGTCCCCTTGAGGTAGAAGATACTGTATTTTGCTGTTCTAGCTACTAAATTAATTAATCAGCCTACTGAATATTTGATATAGCTGTGTACTACAGCTGGTTGTTGCAGTGCCTTGATCCCATCTGGCTGCCATTAACAATGCCCAGTCTGAGTGGTTGGCACCAAGAAAGAAACATATATGTTGTCACGGGTCAGTATATTTACCACCCTGTGCTAAAAACAACACTTAAGCCATGCGTTTTTAATTCAACTTATAGGTATCCAAGGACAAACTCTTCTTTGTTCTAAACAAGCGCTCAGAGGTGTATGAGTGGTATTAAGTGCTCAGAGTAGTATTAAGAGCTGCCTATGTAACAACTCTAAGAAAACTGACTGAAAAGGCAAGAATTTAGATGTTATAATCATTGCAGTTGTTATTGAGTGCCTTACAAAAATCAGACTCGTTCAGCCATGGAAAAACACTCTTCTGGTTATTGTAGGAACCCTGCACCAGCCATTTTTAATTACCTGGGCTGGCTTTACTGACAAGAGAGTTTGTTCTGGTACTGGTTAGCACCCTCCCCCTGCTGAGACTTTTCAACTGCACCAAAAAGAGTGTGAAAAACACATCAGGGAATGATCTGGTTTGAACAGCTGTATTTCTAGGCACTCTGCTGGCAAAATTGCCCAAAAGAATTGTTGGAGAAAATCTTTCCAAGTTGAAAAGTGGCAGAAGGGTAGAGGGAACATGTTTCATCAGTAAGAGGAAAAACTCATCTGTAGATAGCAGAGAGGCTCCAGAGCTCTTAGCTAGACCAGATTTGGTTATTCTGAATTATTTTTCTGTGAGCTGACCTTTCCACTTACCCTTGCCTGCCGTTTCTTCTGTCACAAATACTATGGCCCTGGATATGCTGCTGGAGTCAGCTAAGTCCAGATTCACCGTCTTCAGGGAGAGTGAGGAGCAGGACCGTAGTTCTTGGCCTTCTTGTTCAGTGGCACATGCAGCAATGACACAAAATCCTCTTTTGTCAAGCCACCTGGCCAGTGCATTTCCAAGCGTGGTGTCACAGCCTGTTATAAAGACATACTTTCCACTCAGGTTTCTAACTCTGTGACGGTCTCTGATGAGCCAGTAAATGATGAGAGAAAGGATGGAAGCCAGAATCACTATGTGCAGTGAGTCTGAAAATGAGAGCTATTAGGGAATGTGTTAGTGATCTGGAAATGCAACCAAGTAAACATGCTTGGCCAATCCCCCAGCTTCCTAAGACCCAGTTCCCATGAGGGGCTTTGTTTCTGATAGCACGCCATCCAGCTCACTGCAAGAGAGCACGGGTGGAGCTTTTACACAATGTGATTGGGATCCATGACTAATGCATGACTTGGCAAAACCCCCTGACCTCCTTTTCAACAGTTTTTCACTGTTTTCAAATTTTACTTGCCTGTCTTCCTAGTCAGCCCCATCTTCTCAGGATATTTCAGACTGAAAGGAATGACTGCATGATTTCTCATAGTAGTGTCTGATGGTGACTTTTTGTAGAATGGAAACTGGCAATTATTTGTGCTAATACTGGAAAGAGAGGGATTCTTCTGAGAAGAAGGATAATTCTCTTTGACTGTCTGCATGATGCCACCCAGTCTGCTCTTCTAATATGTAGTGTGGAAGAAGAGAGAGCCTAAGAATGACTAGAGAAGTCCAAGCTGTAGTTGTGGGTCCTCTGACTAATTTGTTCGGTGATTTGTGCTGCATCATAGTAAGCCACTTGACTCTCTGCTCCTAAGACAAGAAAGACTTAATGGTAATGTCTGAGCTTCCTGACTCCTTACTCATTGCCTGTCTAGCACTGATACAGAGTGAACTAAGATATATTATATGGGAAC